>JAMXBD010001751.1:0-298367 GCA_024138025.1 Combretum micranthum | reverse complement strand
GGTCATATCTCTAAACAGAGAATTGATAGGCTTGTGTCGGAAGGGATTATTGAAAAGTTTGATCATTTGGATTATGATACTTGTGTTGAGTGCATTAAGGGTAAAATTACAAACAAGAGAAAAGTAGGAGCCGAGAGAGTTAAAGATGTCTTAGAACTGATACATACGGATATTTGTGGGCCATTTCCTACAGCTTCATGGAATGGTCAACAATACTTTATCACGTTCATTGACGATTATTCTCGATATGGCTACCTATATTTAATTCATGAGAAGTCACAAGCATTGGACGTTTTCAAGTCATTCAAGGCCGAAGTTGAAAATCAACTTGGTAAGACTATTAAGTCCATTAGATCTGATCGTGGTGGTGAATACTACGGTAGATATGATGGATCAGGTGAGCAACGTCCAGGTCCTTTTGCTCGTTTCTTAGAAGAGTGTGGGATTGTCCCTCAATACACTATGCCAGGTTCTCCAAACATGAATGGTGTAGCAGAGAGACGTAATAGAACCCTTAAGGATATGGTAAGAAGTATGATTTCTCGTACAACTTTACCTCACTCTCTATGGGGTGATGCATTAAAGACCGCAGTCTATATCCTTAATAGAGTTCCTACAAAAGCTATAAATAAAACCCCTTATGAGTTATGGACTGGTAAGAAACCAGTCTTAAAGCACTTACGAGTTTGGGGATGTCCAGCTGAGGCAAGGCCTTATAGGCCAAATGAAAAGAAACTGGATGCAAGAACTATTAGTAGTTATTTTGTGGGATATGCAGAAAGATCACGAGGGTATAAATTCTACAATCCCAAAACAAGAACATTTTTTGAGACGGGAATTGCCCGATTCTTTGAGGATGTTGAGTTTGGAGGGGAAGATAAGGATAATAACTTTGTTTTTGAAGAGGATTCAATAAATTTTCCTCTCTATACAGGTACTGTTGATAATGATCAGGTTGTCATACCTAACGTTATTCAACAACAACATCAAGATCCATTACAAGATAATGATGTTGAACTTCCTACTCATCAAGATCAACAGGCATTACCTGTAGATCATCCAGTAGTTCCTCAACAGATTATTTATGAGGAGCATCAAGATCAAACTCAACAACCTCAAATTCAAAATGAGTTAGAGCCTTTAAGAAGATCTACTAGAGTAAAGAGAAGTACATTTTCAGATGATTATGTATATCTCATAGAGAATGAAGAACATGTTGACTTAATGGGAGATGATCCAATCACTTTTCATGAAGCAATTGAAAGTTCTAATTCTCATAAGTGGATAAATGCCATGAGTGAAGAAATGCAATCCATGAAAGACAATGACGTTTGGGATCTTGTTTTATTGCCAGAAGGTGTGAAACCAATTGGTTGTAAATGGGTATTTAAGACCAAAAGGGATTCACAAGGCAATATAGAAAGATATAAGGCTCGTCTTGTCGCTAAAGGATTCACTCAAAAGGAAGGCATTGACTATAAAGAGACTTTCTCTCCGGTTTCATCGAAAGACTCTTTTAGGACTATTATGGCTCTTGTGGCGCATTTTGATCTTGAGCTACATCAGATGGATGTCAAAACTGCTTTTCTCAATGGAGACATTGAGGAAACTATTTATATGAAACAACCAGAAGGGTTGGCTTCCGAGGAAACTAGCAAATTGGTTTGTAAACTTAAGAAATCCATTTATGGGCTCAAGCAAGCTTCTCGTCAATGGTATTTGAAATTTCATCAAGTTGTTCTCTCATTTGGTTTTGAAGTGAACACTGTTGAAGATTGTGTATACCATAAATTCAGTGGGAGTAGATTCATATTTTTGGTCTTATATGTGGATGATATTTTGCTTGCTAGTAGCGATGTAGAATTGCTTCGGGAAACCAAGAAATTTTTATCAAATAAATTTGAAATGAAAGATCTTGGTGAAGCATCCTTCGTATTAGGGATCCAAATCCATCGTGATCGTTCACGGGGAGTTTTAGGATTATCACAGAAGGGTTATATTGAAAAGGTATTACAACGCTTTGGCATGCAAAATTGTAAACCTCATGACACCCCTGTGTCTAAAGGAGATAAGTTCAGTTTGAAACAGTGTCCAAGAAATGATTTGGAATCCAAGTTTATGCAGAATATTCCTTACGCTTCAGCAGTAGGGAGTTTGATGTATGCACAGGTCTGTACACGACCTGATCTTGCATACATTGTTGGAATGCTTGGCAGATATCAAAGTAATCCGGGAAGAGAACATTGGATTGCAGCCAAAAGAGTCTTTAGATATTTACAAAATACTAAGGATTATATGCTCACATATAGAAGGTCGGATAAACTTGAGATCATAGGGTTTTCTGATTCCGACTTTGCTGGATGTCAAGATAGTCGAAAATCAACATCTGGTTATGTATTTCTATTAGCTGGAGGTGCAATTTCTTGGAAGAGTGCTAAGCAGACACTTGTTGCATCGTCCACTATGGAAGCTGAATTTGTTGCTTGTTATGAGGCATCCAATCATGCTATATGGCTGCGTAACTTCATTACAAAACTGCGAGTAGTCGATGGCATTGAAAGGCCACTCAAGCTGTATTGTGACAATCGAGCAACAGTCTTGTATTCAAATAACAACAGGAGCTCTTCTAGATCTAAACATATAGATATTAAGTTCCTTGTTGTGAAAGAAAGAGTTCAGAGTGGTTTTATTAGCATTGAGCTAATAGGAACAAACTCCATGCTAGCGGATCCATTCACTAAGGCATTGACACCTTCGGCCTTTCATGAGCATGTTGCTCACATGGGTGTCGTTACATTTGATACAGTTTAATTTAGTGGGAGTTTTGTGTCATATGTTATGTATTTGATATCATGATATTATTTGGTTTCATAATAAAGTATCAATTTGATTTACTCTGAATTCTGATCTCATTTGGTTAAGGTTGGACCAGTTGGAAATAGGCATGTGTATATTCACATTACATGTAATTTCCATGCTACACATCCATACTTAATCTATGTCATTTAGTCAAGTTGATGTATGAGATTATTGTGGGTTTAGTTGCGAAATGACAACGACTGCTTCTTTAGTCCTTACGTTAATAAGTCTAATGGACGAGATTGTTTCAGATGATTTATCTTTATTTTTTGTGCACATTTAGTAATGGTGATTTGTATATGATCAAAGGTTTCTATAATATGAGCACATGGTTGTGCAATCCAAGTGGGAGATTTGTTAGAATTTGGATTGTACACTATGTGCATACATATTTATAAATACATATGGACATGTAGACGTACATGTATTGTGGCTAATAATTATATACATATTACTATTATAAAGTTTAAGGACCTAATAAAGTGATATAATTTTATGTAATGGTCCATATCATCTAAAATATAAAGTGTGGTGTTAATATATGTGTAGAATTCCTGAAGTGTAAATTATCAATTAATGATGGGCACATTGGTAATTTCACACATAAAGATTTATTATAAATAGGGTGTGGTCCCTAATTGATGTATCAATTCTTTCTTTCTAAATTCCCATCTGTCAAAAGAAAAACCTAAGGAGATACAATCAATTAGAAGATCATCTTCCTAATTCTTCAATTAATCATGAATTCTGGTACGTTTTCGCATCTTTTCTTGTTATCAAATAATTTCTAGACAGGATTCGGTTCTTGGGTTAATTAATTAATTAATATTAATTCCATCAGGTAGTTCTATTCGCAAGCTCAGTACAGAGTCACTATCGAGATCACGCTTGGGTATGGCTGAGGAGGCAATTCCATTCTCAAGCTCAATAAAGAGAAAGTGGCTAGAGAGAGGGTAAATAGTATAGTGGAAATGGTAAAAACCGTCTGGCATAAAATGTGGACATCAAAGATAAGGATATAATTTAAAATAACTGCAGTAACCTAGGTTTGGAATGTGGGAAGATGACAATGGCTTTTTTGTTAGTGGCTGAAACTGTATGGAAGACAAGGAAATGTGGGTAGATGATGAAGATTTTAGCTGACTTGACTTATGTTAAAAAATTTTTACACAAATAATGGGGAACTCATTTAATGGTAATAGATTATAGAAATCATATTCTCATCCTTTGTTTACAAAAATATTGATACTTACTATCGATGGTGCAAATTAGCTAAGCCAATTCATAAACTACTCAAATTCGACTTAATATGTACTCGAGTTTGATTTCAGACTTATTAAGTTGATTTGAAACAAGAGCTACTTGAGTAGTTTATTGAACCAAGCTCGAATTTCATATATTTAGATTAATTAGCTCACAAGTCTAATTAAGGTTTATCAAGCTTGAGTTAAGTATGAATGTTAATTAAATTCAAATCAAGTTTGGTTTTATACTATTTTAATAGAGATAAAAATATTTTTTTTAATAAATTGAGTCATGTTCAATATCATATAATGTTGTTTCATTCTAAACTCAAGTTTAAAATAGGCTCGATCGGGTCGAGCTCGAACTTAAATTATAGCGTCTCGACTCAACTCAACTCATTTGTAACCTTACTATTCAATAAACAAATTGGGGCATCAATACATACACATATATATATATATATATATGTATATATATTTTCATCTTCTGGAAGAATCAGCTATCAATTAGTATTGAACATTGTTATGATTCCTTAAGATATATCAATTGCTGCCACCGTCTATTAGGCATGTCGGTTGGATCGGTCGACCTGATAAAATAAAACGTAATGACATATTGCTTTTCAATTTCTATCACATAGGAATTTGGATAGCTTTCAAATCAAATTGCGTAATGACATATTGCTTTTCAATTTTCTTTGGGTAGTTAGTCGGCAAAATGACTTGAGGTGCTTGTTAAATGCATGACTCAAGACTAATAATTTAAAATACCAATGAAAAATATTAATCCCAATGTATTTTATTTAAATATTCATTATCTTACTCGGCTACCGACTTATATTCACATTAACTGATAACTTGATACCGAGGACGTCAAGCCATATAATACCACTAAGATATGCTCATAAATATTAACAGCAGAAATAAATTAACTTTCTCGATATTTTACGCTTGAAAATATGCTAGGTTTTAATTATATATCTATTATCTAAATCGAATACACGTATTCTTGTTGATAGGTAATATCAAATACATATAAAAGATGTCAGTATGTCAAATTAATTGAATTAATGAAGTTTGTGTTTCCATAAGGTATCATGACGTAGTTACGTTTATGAAATTTTATCATGTGGCATAGTAATGCATTTAAAATGTGGAGGGCAGTTACGTATTGTTATGAAACTTACAAGAATAATGGATACCACAATTTATATACTTATTTATAGGTTATTACCAGAACATCAACCACTGAATGATCTTTTTAATTAAATACAAGTTAGTTGGTGCCACATTTTCTTAGAGCATCCATATTCTTAAGAACTTTTATAATGTTTTTAAAGTGTTGCATGAGCATTTTAAAAATCTTACTTTTAAAAATCTTACCACTTTATCCATAAGATCTTTTGCACAAGATTTTTTGGAACTTTTTAAGATTTTGTGGGTCCTATACATTTTTTTTTCCAAGTAATGTTAATGCAAATAATCTTTTACAAAATTTATGTAAGAATAAATCAAATGCAGTAAAATAATAAAAAAAAATCAATAATATGAAATGAATGTCCGGTGATTATACTATTTTTGGTGATATGAAGAAAGCCCCTTCTTCACCCTTGGTGATCTTTAGTGCTTGCCTTAACCTATCAGCCAATTTGTTTCCAAGCCCAGAGACATAGAGGAGTTTGATCTTGTCAAGGTAACACATCGTTTCCCTGCATGCAATAATAGAGTAGAAAAATTTATTTTTAATGTTGTTATTATATTTCAATGGTTTAATACAAACATAGACTCAATAATGAGATTGTTGCTCTAAAGTCCAAGGCATGTGTTGTTTTTAATCCCTAATACATCATCCATATTTCTACATTACTGATATCAAGTTAACCTATAAGTTTTATGAAACTCATTATCTAGTTGCCTTGATCATCTAAAATTCCTACTACAATGATGACTTCTCCTTGTTTAATTGATTCGTCTGTGTGTATGGTGACCTATGTTGGGTAGGATTCAGTTGTGTTGGTGTATTTAGTTGATAATCTGACTTCTTGAAGTGAATCTAGTATTCAAATGTTGCATGTTTGATTCATTGCATAATTTGTGTGTTAGGGTTCTTTGCCTAGTATACTATTTCATTCTTTCTTTTCATATGCACTTGAGAGCTGCAGCAAAAATTATTGGCCATGGTGCCTCCATTGATGTTCTCATTATTCTTTGGAAATGACAATTTAACTATAACCATTTATTAAAGTGAAGTGGTATTTGTGTTTGTCTCTCATAATCTATCCCATATAGCTTTAACATTTAGGCATGTTCTAAGGGGTGCTCCATATTCTCACTCAGTTGTTTACATCTGGGGCATTCATATGGTGAACTAAGTTTGCTTTGATTCATTATTTGCCCAAAGGTAGTCCATTGATCAAGGCTCTACAGATGAGGAGTTGTGATTTGCTGCAAAAGGGGGTTTTCCGAAGCCATTCCATATTTTGCATGACCAGGTTTGAGACTCCAATTGTTTGTATATTATGGCTAATTGGATAGACTTTATTGGTTGTTCTCTTATATAGATGTGGTCAGTATGGTTCGGATAAAGCATTATAGGTCCCAACCATTTCTTTAGCTAGTTGTTGATGGGATATTGAATGATGCCCTCATTTCATGATGTTTATGAAAGTCAACATTGGTTAGTTCTTAGCTGGTATACATATTCCCTCATTGGTCCATAGAAAATTTGGTATGGGGTGCCCATATAAGACCACTCATCTTCCCAAAATTTACACTTCTTTTCCATCACCAATTGTGTATGTCTCATGTTTTATAATCAGGAAAATATCAAATTCACTACATGTACTTTGTGAAAAGGTGCAATTAACTACCTGAAGGATTAGTGGTTGTGTATGCTCATATATTTGAAAAAGAATAGCAACAGAAGTCTTAGGCTACAATAAGAATTGGCAACCAAAGGTTGAGAGATTCTAACTCCACTCCAAATCAGAAAACAGTAGGCCCACAAGTTTAAATGAGTAACTTTGAAATAGGTTTACCTAATTGGAGTTGTGGTCATGATGCAGATGTGATGCAAGACTCATCAACAAGTTAATCCAGTGATGAATTTGATGATGATAGAAATGATTTTGTACCAGCTTTGTACTAGAAGGTTGTTGCTAATGATATACAACATATGGGCCATGACTGGCACCATTTTATGGCTCTTAAGGACGTTGATGCAATTGGAAGCTCAGTACCAATACCCTTTTTCACTACTGATGTTGGTAGTGGTTATGTTGCATTTGATGATGAGCAGGAAATGAGTGTTGAAAATTGGAGCTTCAGCGATGAATTCAAGGTTGAGATGCGATTTGAGACTAAAGATCATCTCATACAGGCAGCAAAAATGTGGCACATATCCAACCATTACAATTTCAAGGTGGTGGACTCGGACCCAAGGTCATAAGCAATTAAATATACTGATATCCATAACAGCGATTGTAGTGGAGACCTAGAGGCAGTTACAAGAAACATAGTGGGTGGTTTCACATCACTAAATATAAAGGACTCCACAGTGCTTGGATGAAATCACTAGATAGGATCACTGTCAATCAGCCTCCACCAGCATGTCTAGGTGCATCATATTGGAGATTCATAATTCTCTAAATATGAGGGTGAATGACCTCCAATTGACTATCTTAAAGAGTTTGGGTATAATGTTCATATGAAGAGAATTCGTGAGGTGAAGCGAAAAGCTATTGAGAAAGTGTATGGAAGTTGGGAAGATTCATATGTGGAGCTCTCGCATATACTTAATACAATAATAGAGGCAAATCCAGGAACAAAGGTTGAGTGAAGAACAATTGATTCAGATATTGTAGGACACATCTTCCTTGAAAAACTCTTTTAAGCATTTACTCCTTGCATTGAAGCATTTCAATATTGCAAGTATGTTTTGAATACATGATTGAATTTAGTTCTAAAAGCTTGATATCATTAAACTAAGTTATATCTATTAATTCTTCGCAAACCCATGATCACAATCGATGGCACCTTTTTGTATGGCAAGTACAAGCACAAAATGCTCATCACAATGGTAGTAGATGGGGCAAATCATATCATTCCAGTGGCATATGCTCTTGTCAATAAAGAGAAAGAGAACACATGGAGTTGGTTCCTTGAAAAATTGCCGGAACACGTTATCAAGGATCACTCAGACATTTGCTTGATATCCAACCAGCAAGCTAGTATTAAGAGTGCAACTAAAGGTAAGAACGTTATGAGGCCAACAAGTTTGCCTTAGCACTAGTGTATCTAGCATGTTGCTAGCAACTTCAATTCGAAAGTAAAAAGTAAAGAATGTAAGGAATTAGTTAAAAGAGCAGCATACCAAACCCAGATGAGAAAGTTCTATGGTTACTTAAATACAACAAATCAATTTAGTCCATGGACATCGTGATATTTTCTGAGTTGCCTCTATATATGTAGACTTTATCTTACGATGACGACATAAAGTTTGGACTTGGTATTGCTAAAAGTTATAATTTTTTTCTAAATATGCTTGATGCTTACCTATAGCAACCTTAGTAAAAAAAAATTATAATTGCAGCTCAATATTCAATAGGCAAAGATAGGAGGCGAGTGAAGCAAGAATATGGGTAAGTTGCTTACAATCTATGCTACAAAAAAGTTTGAGAGATGGAACAACGTATCAAGTGCCCATCAGGTAACATGTTTCGACTATCAGGATTGGATATTTGAAATTTTAATTGCTCCACACCCTACAATTTACGGTTAGAAGGGAGACCACATATAAAAAGTCGAGTTGAAAGCAAGTAAATGTACCTATAATAAGTGGTAGATCTATAAAATTCCATGCTTACACGCACTAGCAGCAATAGATATTCTACACATGGATTGTGTTGCCTAAAATAGTGCAATGGTGCTAGTGGAAGAATAAATAAAGGGATATGGGTATTCCTTCATACTTGCAGCAAATAAGGCTAATTGGACTCCTATAGACATAGCGAAATGGCACCCATCCTAGGGCTTATTAGGAAAGGGGGTAGGCCTAGGGAAAAACACTTTCAAAATGGGATTGAGCATTCGAGAGGCCTACAAGGTTACTCATGTGATTCATGTGGGCAGATGGGGCATAACATTAGAAGTTGTCAAATAGGAAAGCGACTAGTAGGACAGTTACAGGCCAATAAGTCATAGTGGGTTTTTTTTTTTCATGTGATTTCTTTTACTGCACTAATGGCATACTTTACATGTTGGTTGCTCCATTTGGTACCTATGCCTCTATTAACATTGTTCATTACTGTCTTCCATACATAGGATCCAGGACCGCTCGATGACACCATTCTTATAGGGCAGCATGTTCATAGATCGAGTTGGCATGGGAAAGACAAGTAAGATTACTTCATCATCCCATTACTTAGATCATTTAGAGAATGTTTCTCATGGATTTGTTTTCAAATGCAAAAGACATTGTATTACATTGTCACCAGAGAGAGGCAAGGCTGAGGTAGTAGGATGGCATGCCTACAGTTGTAGATGATCAACTTGTTCCATTCTTATCACATGTCGGTTTCATATGTGCTGCACCTATATCATTTGTATAGCTAGATTGGCACCTATTACTGCTTTAGCTGAGAGGTGGTATCTCAAGACCTATACCTTTCACATGCTAAGAAGAGTGTGGACTGTGACGTTACAAGATGTTGCAGCACTCACCACCTCCCTGTCGATGGTCAGCAATTACAACATGGCTCAGATGGATTGGCTATTGTTGTGGATAGCTATAGGAGTTAAACTTGTGCCCGGCATTGATATCAATGGTGGCTGCTTGAAGATATCATGTTGGATGCAATCTTAGAGTGCTACCTGATCATGCAGATGATATGTCTATTATTTCAATGCCATGCTAGGGTGTACATTCTACTACTACTGGAGGGGTTTATTATTGTGGACAGATCCTCTAATTTAGTTCATGTGATGTACCTCCAACTGCTCGATAACTTAAAGAGAGCAGGCCAGCACACATAGGAAGCAGCTTCCTTGGCATAGCTATACAGGCAATTATGCATGGCTTCCCATTGAGATAAGTGATATATACGACCCTTGCAGTCCTGCAAATCTGGGCCTGGAAGCACTTCCCACACATCGCCTCGCTGCATCAACGGATCACAACAATTACCACAAGGCATCCACTCATTAGTTATTAAGGTGCCACTTTTGATGTCATTCGATCCCCACACATCTATTGTTAAGTATAAGGGTGTTTCGATTGATAGGTCCCTAGCTAAGTATGATTTTGTTTATCCTATGTGTTCAAATGTGCTTAATTTCATTATGTTTACTCATGTATAGTATACTTTCTTCTTGAACAGGTTGTTGGGGACTCCTACTCTGTTATTATGGATTCCTTACCTAAATACTGCCAAGCTGGCAATGATAATGGCATGCATGAGTTCCCCTAGTTTGCTTTTATATTATCGAGCACTACTATCCAGATAGGGTGCTCAGACAATTTGGTAGCTTCCAAGGGATCCCAGACCCTCCTGCTGATATGAGTGCCTTGCATCAGCTGGACTTACGGGGGCATTCCAACTGGAACTGGGCAGTAAAGCATGCCAAGTGGGTAAAAAAGTTGGATGGCAAGTGCTATCGCATTGTCAAGACACCAGATATCCCCACTAGTACAACTGCAGATTATTTCGACTAGTATCATGCAATCACCAAGCGTTAGATCAGTCGTACAGGGTCCATTATATGATATATGGTAAGTTCCACCACTATATAAGTTATGTATGGATTATATACTGTGTTCATTATTCACTGATCTACATGTTAGTTATTGATCGCATGTAGATTTCATTTACAGAGTCTTGGACATGCCAGCACAGAACACTTCTACCACTACACGAGATGTCGTTCGTGTAGTAGATGAGTTCATGGGACTTAATTTGAATGATCTAGCGCTAGCGCCAGTGCCAACACCAGCACCTGATGACCCACAGCCTCAGCTTGTATAGAGACGGCTACCATAGAGAGAGAGGCATGGGCAGGGATTGGGTTAAGAGTAAGGGCAAGTCCAAGCTCTCAGTATCAAAGACAGCCTTCACCCTCGCATTCACATGTATCTGATAGCCTTTCACAATTTCATCATGAAGAGACTGGTCCATCATCATCATATGCTCATCTAGTGGAGACCCTGATGCTAGACATCTTATACGCAGATTTTCACACTTCCTTACTCTACAAAAAAGATGATCGTCACTGTCACATGATATAGGGGAGGGATTTACCCAGGTGGATCTAGATCTAGTCCCATTTCATCATTATACTGCTGGTGGTGGAGATGTGGATGTCATACTCACACATGTTGATCTATCTTTGGAGCATCCCCATTAGGATGTCCATCAGCATACATAATTCCCTCAGACTTTTGTCAGGTGAACGAAGGAGGCGGGACACCCAGCAACAGATATTACATAGATTTTTATCTTTTATGATTGTTGTATATAGATTCTTATATTTTATGATTGTTGTATATAATTAACAGAACATGCATGTAATCATTTCATATTATGAGTTTTTTTATTTAATTAATGACAAAAGGTTTCACAATACTGTTGTGATTGAATGATTGGGTTTGGGATTGTGTTTAAATGGATTGGGTTTAGGAATACGATTGTATTTGAGTTATGAAGTCTGGAAGTTGTTTAGCCATGTGAATGATTTATATATAGCTGATTATGTGTGATTTTGACATATTATAATAATTAATATAAAAAAGAAGTGATTTGTGATGTTTGATGGGGAAGATAAAACTAGTGCTGACTGTGTCTTTTTTGTAAAAACGAGGTCAACTTGTTTAAAACTGAAATTATTTTCATTCCAATAGCAATTTCATAATTTTTTTTAAAAAATATAATATTATTTTTCTTTTCCCTATTCTCCTGTGGATTGGGCCACTCCAGAAGCAAGGGGGACAAGTGGAGGGAATCTACAAGTTATTTTCAATTTCTTCATATCTTGGGTAAAGTTTTCTGGTTTATGTCGTTTTTTTGCGTTTGGGAAATTTTGTGTTATGCTACGATATATAAATATTAATGAAATATTAACATGTCTAATAATTGTTTCACAAACTACCTATATTATAACTACACATATCAAATTTATTAATATTATGGATCATATATATGCATGAATGCTATATACCATATAGTATCTCAATTATTTTGTTTCCTTTTTTTTTTTTTTTTTGGGTTTTGGTCACCGGTGATTTTTAATTTCTCGTAACGACGTGTAATATTCAAAGAACGTCATGACTTTGGCCTTTTCGTTTCTGATAAGGATTAAGGGACGTGACATATGACTTAAGATGGTCTAATTTGATTATTAATTTAACTAACCAAAACCCTCTCTCTCCTTTTTTCAGCCCCTATGGCCGCTTTCGTTACTTTGGAAGAATTCTAGAGAATCATAATAATAAAAAATTAAAGGTTGATGCTTTCTTTGAATATATTCCCGAAAAAAACACCCTTGTGAACGCCCAAATCCCAATAAAGGACAATCTTGCACTGCCAACTCGATCAGATTAAAACAAATTATACCTTGTGACTAGTAAAGTAAAGGTCCTATTATTGCAATTCAAAACATTTGATCCTATTTCGATCATTATTATTATCTAGGATGATTCCAGCACGAAAATTAAAAAAAAAAAAGAATTATTTATTAGAGTCATTTTTTTTATAATTCCCCTCAGAATTGAAATAGAGAGAATAAATGTAAATAATTACTTGATAGCCTATCCTGTAAAATTACATATCAGTGTAAACTTTAAAATAATACAATAACAACTGGAATACTTGTCAATATATACGTAAACTATGAGCTGTTTATCTTTATATGAAAATTCTTTTCAGAGTACAAACTCTAAATATATGAATACTTTCAAAATGAAGTTATTTTACATTTTGTTTTCACCATAATAACTATTTACGTTAAACCATGTTTCTCTAAAAATTATTGATCAAAACTCTTAAAACTTTCAAAGCATAGATGCACATTCACATAAATTTAAATACGGTAATTTACATAAAAAAAAATTGACAATTATTGGAGTAATTAAAAAGAGGATCAATGTTTAAGAATAAATTTATTTAAAATATGATATTTTTGAAGTAGTTAAAATAGGAATCAACGTTTTGAAAAAATAAGTTATATGAGGTATTAATAATTTAACCAGTGACAAAAATTCAAAAAATTTAAGTGAAAATTAATCGAAACATTGATATCTTGATACATCATTTTAACTTCTTGAAACTTTGATTTTTCTTTTTAACTACTAGAAATATTAATATTTTAAATGAACTTACCCTCAAACATTGATGCTTCTATTATAATTTATCCAATTTAAATGTATCATTTTTCTATAAAGATGTTAAAGTATTAAACTATTACAAATTATGGTTTAAATTTTTGGTTATGTGTGTACTTAACTAATTTGTGATTGGATTTTGAGTGCATCCATTAGAATATGAAGCAAAGGACCACCAATTGGATTTGACCCAACGGCTTAGGAATTTAGATCGACAAGGAGGAGGTGACGACAATGGTGCACATGTTGTGAAATGTCGATAGAAGTCGATTCTAAGAAAGAAAAGATATTCCAGTTCTTAGTGGACAAGGACAGATTTAGCTTCAAATGCTTGTCAACTTCAACTCACAGTAGAACTCATAATTGTTAGCATATGATTCATTTTATCCTCAACAACCCGTTGTCTTAGCATCAACTGGAATTATAAATTAATAAATATTGGTGCTTCGACATAGTTATATTATATGTGTGCAGGCGTTAATTTATTGAAATTCTTTCATTTTATTCCAACTTATGAGGTTAGGCCTAGCATAGGTAGACATCTCTCCGAGCCGAAATTGACCTAACTCGATGGGGCAGGTCTGACACACCAAGTAGACGTTGGGTCCACGGGTCCAAGGCAGGTCCTACAGCAGATCCCATGGAGGGTCCTCCCTTTCAAATTTAAAAATAAAAATAAAAAATCAATATAGCATTAAAAGGTGGACGAATCAAGACAGTTCAACTTGCCATGGAACCCGACGTCCACGGGTTGGACCTGCCCATCCCCTCCTCGAGGCAGTTTCGGATCCTTTATTTTTGGACCTAGACCCAATGGGTTGGGTCATGAGTCAAACCGACCCACTTTGGGGAGATGTCTAGGCATAAGTTAGCTATCTTTAAAGTAAATTTCATTAGAGGATAGAGAAATTAAGATATAAAGATGCTTTGTTTCCCAATTTAGGGAGTTACGGACACAACACATGTATAATACCCATTTTCCCTTCTGGCGTAATCATAGGTTAGACTTTAATATATAGACGTGATATCTATGAATCCTCATCAATGATCAAATACATTTGAATCTAATATTATGTGTTGGTATTTACTGCCCTGTTATAAATCTAAACTAGCATAATTGAACACAATAAATAAGAAATAGGTTTTTATTAGGGAAAATTGCATAGGAAGGCATAAACATTAGGAGTTAAGTTCGTTTAAGTATTGCATTTGCAGAGTTTAAAAAAAGGCACAAATGTTTAAGTCAATAAGTCAAATAAGGAATGGTTAGATTACAAGCACTTACTCCATATGCCGTTCTAGTCAAATGTCAGAAAATATTACATTTTTTTTTTTCATTTTCTTCCATATCAACAACAATCCAACCGGTTCCTCATAGAAAGAACCAAACAAATAGAACAAAAGACTAAAAACACTTGTTGTTTGGCCTACCTATGCCTTGTTCACTTCGAGAATTTTCCACTAACTCTTGAGGAATGTAGTCAAACTAGAAGAATGATTGAAAAATTCAGCATAGACAATAAGAAACCAACACAGTCAAAAAAAATGCCCAAGATAAGGCAAGCGTCACCTTTCATCTTAGAAAATAAGAATAGATTTCTTTCACTAGAATCCAAATAATTTTAAGCATTATAAACAAACCTTATGTCTTTTTTAAACGATTAAAAATTTGGTTGTTTTGCAAAATGGGGATGACTTAACATTGATTTAAGGTTTTGCATGATATTTTCAATTAGGGTTTGTACGATTAATCTGATATGTGTTTTCAATCTTTTGGTTCTTTCTATGAGGAACAGGCTGGGTTGTTGTTGATACGGAAGAAAAAAAAGGAAATGTAATAGTTTCTAACACCTACCATTTGATAGGGAAAGACAGACAGAGTAAGTATCTTTACCTAAACATTCCTTATTTGACTCACTAATATAAACGTTTATAACTTATTTCAACATCTACAAACGTTGATGTCTTAAACGAACTTAATCCCAAATGTTTATACCTTCGCATGTAATTTTCCCCTTTTTTTATTATTAGACCTTATAAAATACTTGTCTCATCAACACTATCCGCATATATTAACATAAATACATTATTTTAGTATAGCACTTATGTAAGAGCTAGTGAAGCAATGGTTTGATCGATCTATCACGATCATGAGGAGCTTTTAATTTCCACACCTTATTCCGACATTGAAAAGTCCATTTATATTAAACTATAATTGCTCATTCACTTCGTTGTAATTGCAATTCAATTACAACATTTAGTTAAATGCAGTAGAGATTCCATAACAAATCTCTATTAAAAAAACATTAAATAGTGAATTTTTACTCAAAATCTAAAAATGGTAATTTAATGCAAGAATTGTTTTTTTTTTTTTTTCAATGAGACAAGAATTTGGGACAGCAAATTCTCATCCTTTTTTCTAAATTTTTGTCTCATTTATGTCCTTATCAATCAACACTTGCCAGTATTATAAAGTAATAAAAAAACTAAAATAAAGCAAGTAACAATTATCTTAGGAAGGATAAGGATTAGATAGTAATGTGGGAACTGCAAATTCCCATCCTTATCACTAATGGAAGTTTTCTATTCCTAAATTGATGTCTTATTTATGTCTCTACAATCAACACTTGTTATGTGTTATGAAGTGATAAAATCCTTAAAATAAAGTATGTAATAATTATCAATTTATGACACGTGGTAGGTGTTAACTAACAAGGACATGAATGGGACAACAATTTAAGGACAGCAAACTCCCATCTTTATCACGAATGAAAGTTTTCTGTCTCTAAATTGATATCTTATTCATGTTCCTACTAGTCAACAATTGTTATGTGTTATAAAGTAATAGAACTCTAAAATAAAACAAGTGATGTCAATGGCATTGTAGCCTAGTGGCGTCTCTCCAGTCTCTCAAGTGAGAGATATAGATTTGAACCCTCCTCCCCCATTGTAATTAGAGCTGTGCAAATAGGTTACGCGAGCTAACCCATCCCGACCCACTTCAACCCCAAAGGTTATGCAAGTTAAAATTTTTATCCTAACCCGCCCCGCACAAGTTAGCGAGTTATGCTGGTTGGCCTGCAAAACCACTAATATTTTTTTATTGAAAAAATTTATAAGTATTAAAATTTAATTTTAAATTTTTAATAATTTAAATGCATAATATATTTTTTTTATCTCACCAATTACCTACATACTAATCTTAGATGGTAATCGTGTATGAAAAAAATATATATTTCTATTTTGAAATTTTTTATCTTAATATAAAACGATTTATTTTAACTAATAAAAGTTAGAATCTACTCCAATTTTTTTTCTTTGGCGTGGCAAGGAAAAATACATCATGAAAATTTTCAATTGATATTGTGTTGCTTATTTTATATAAAAGCATCTAAATATCTAATAAATATAAAAAGAAAAACTATTGATAAAAAGACTTAAGATATAATAAACATAAAAGTTGAAAGTTTAGAACATAACACCCATAAAAATTATATAATCAATATTCAATAACTAAATAATAGAAAAGTAAAGTGAAGAGGAAATAAGACAGTAATGTACTAGGTTTTTTCTTATAAGATTTATATTTCTTTCTTTTTTTTAAGTTTTTTAAGAGTGGGTTTGCGAGCCAACCCGACCCGCAACGGGTTAGCCTGCTTCAACCCACAGATTATGTGGAGCAGATCATTTTGGCCCGCGCATCAAACAAGCTAAAAATTTTAATCCTTTTTTTTTTTTTTTTTGCGGGTTATGTGGTTAGCTATAATTGTAATGGCAAAAAAAAAAAGCACGTGATAATTATCACATTATGTCATATAATTGGCAGGGACAAAATGTGACGGCATATTCCCATACTTATCACAAATGAAAGTGTTTTGCCTTTAAATTGTTGTCTTATTCATGTCCCTACCAATTAACATTTGCCACATGTTATAAAGTGATAAAATCCCTAAAATAAAAGCAAGTGATAATTATCATTTTGGGACATGTGGCAAGTACTAATTGGCAAGAATGAAAATGAGACAGCAATTTAAGGACATAAAATTCTCATCCTTATTACAAATGAAATTTTTTTCTTCCCCTCTAAATTGTTATCTTATCTCACTTTATGATATATGGCAAGTGTTAATTGGCAAAAATAGAAATGAGGCAGTAATTTGGGGATAGCAAATTCCCATCCTTCTTATCGCCTTTTAAGATAGAGCTTAACAAGTCTAGTTGTTTCCCATTATTGATGCATAATTGAGAAAAATTTTGCTATCTAAAAATGTTTTCTTATTCATGTCCATGTAAAATAAACACTTGTCATGTGTTATGAAGTGATAATTATTGATTGTATCATTTCAAAAAAATCTTTTACTTTTTACACATGGCACATATTTAATTGCATGGACACCAATAATAACATTATTGGACAGCGAATTCCCAACCCATGAATCCGGTAGTTGGTATTGTTCGTACCTTACACAAATTTCATCTCAAGCCAATTTTAAAATTTTTAAGACATTGATTCAAGGGAAAATCTGACAAAAATAGCATTCAAAATTTTATTGAAGGCCAAAGCCTTATAATGGAATAGCGTGAACATTAATTAATTTTCCGAATTGGGGCTGATTCTATATAATAATTGGAAATCAATTTTAGAGAGAGGAAAAAAAAAAGGTTCTTATAAAGGTTCACGATTACCTACACTATCAGGATGGACATGGGGGTCTACCTTAATTTAATTTTATTTTGTTTTATGTATTTACTTTTAAATTCATCTGACATCAGCGTATGTTATGTAATTGATTTTAATAAAGGAACTTTCTTTCTTTTCGTTGTTAACATCCAGTTAAACTTCATACTTCATTGTGTAAAAAATATGTAATATAAGTCTTCAATCATTATTATACATTTTTTTCTTTTAAAATTTCAACTATTAGTTACAAGTGAAAATATTTTAAGGATAAATTGAAGAATAATATGAGATGGTAAATGAAAAGATGTATTTTCTGAAGAAATTATTTTTCGAAAGGTATTCCTACAACTAAGGCACCTCAACAAATCAAGTGATCGCTCAGTGAGGCTAAATCAATCCTAAAGGTTTTCTAAAGGAAATTCTTCGGAGACAAAATTTATAGAAGATGTTTCTTGTATTGGTGATAAATTTTGACTCATCTATTTCTTTAGTGTTTGTCGGAACAAAGCATTTGATGTTTTGTCATCTTATGTCTATAGAGCTAATAAAAAACTCGTTGGGGAAAAAAAATTAGTATGCATTATATGTGTTGGGGAAAAAATAATAAGTAGTAATGCATTCAATACATGTGTGGACATAGATATGGGTCCTATCTAATTCATGATCCGACTCGGTCATATCACCAATATGATTAATTAGCTCGGGCCGGCTATTCGAGTCATTGACCCAAAAACCCAATTTAGGCCTCCACCTGGCTAGATTGGAGGGGGAGAGAGAGAGAGAGAGATGGGAAGAAAAAAAGAAAAGAAGAAAGAAAAGGTGGAAAAAATAAAAATAATAAGAAAAGATTATTTAAACTTTTCTTCATGTAAAAATTCAAAAATAAAAAATTATTATTATTCATCATATTAAATGTATTGTTAATGTTTACAACTAATAGATATACTTAAATAGTTGTCTAGTTTGATTTTTATGGACTTTTAATAACATGATTTATTGTTTTTTTTTAACAATCTAGAACTTCTTTTACTTTTGTGGATGTTGTTTAGGTGTTGAGTGTTTTGTAATCCGGAATTAATTATGTCATAACAAAAAATGAATGTATTTGTATATAAATAAATACACACCCACAACTCAAACAATTCTTTCAATAAATGAATTAAAGATTATTATTTCTAAGGCCCAATTATATATTAAGTTAAAAAATTATTAATTTTAAATTTATTTTTAATTCAATCTCTATTTTATTTTATTTCATGATAATCATTAAAATAAGATATTGTTAGAAATGAATCTTCTTACAAAGTCCAATTGCATGTACCATTAATTAAATTAAACTAGATAATGAACTTAAAATTATTTTAAATTTTAATTTTATTAATTGATTCAAATTTAATAAAATGGTTTCTTTAAAGGGTTCGGATTCCTAACGGGTTCTACACATATTTCAAAATTCTATGAGGTTTCACAAAAGATATTAAAACTCATCTCAAACCCTATAATATATTTATCAGGTTAAGCCAGTCAGGAATCCTATAAGAATCCACTTAGTTGAATCCCTACTAATTTTCAAAACGTTAGAACTTATAATGGAGGAAAAGATAGAAACTTTTTCATTATGATTTTTTTTCCACTTTTTCAATCAATTTACAAATTCTAATTTCAAAATAATATTATTTTTGCACTTTCTTCAGCGAATCAACGTGATAATATATTTTGAAAAGTCAAACTCATAACATTTTTTAAGCACACAAATTGTAATTCACAAACAACACCGGAGTCTAGAATGTCGATTATATTTTTCCCCAGCAATATTTTGTACTATCATATCGTATATCGTAACTCTATTTCCCATTAGCATTTGAAAAATTGAAACATCCATCTCTCATCCACGAATCCTTGCTTCTTAAATATTAAAATAGTTTACAATTTACGAATTCTGAGTATTACTTAATTAAAACATTTGAATATCATCTACCGAATTTGATTTTCCCTTAGTAAAAAATGCAAATTTTGAATTATTTTCGTATTGTATTTTTATTATTATTACTTTTCATAATCACATTGATAAAGCAATACTCATTCAAATACGTTGAAATCGAAAAACATAGAAAAACATATTTCGTATATGCGACCAATTTCATTTAAAAATAAGCAAATGCCGTACAGCACGACAAGCAAATAAATATTCTTAGACACAAAAATAAATAGAGCATATAAATTTTAGCAAGTGAGGGCTACAGCACGGCCATTTTCCAGGACTGCCACGATTATCATGTTCACATGTTTAAATACCCTTGGACACCTGATGGCCAAAAAATAAAAAAAAAAAAAAAAAAAAAAACCCTTGGACACCGTAAGATATATATATATATATATATATATGATTAATATAGGGAATGATACCTAAATTTTAATAAAATATATAATTAAGCATTTGAATTTTGAAATTAGTCAATTTAGTACTTAAGATCTTAAAATTGATCAATTTACGGCTCGTTCACTTCACTAAATAAACAAGACTGTAATGGAATTTTTATTATCGAGAACTAAAATAGAATTGTAATAGGAATTTTTTTTACTAATTTTTTATTTAAATAGTGGTATTGTGAAAAAAAAAAAGAGGAATTTCAATATTGAATTGGTATTTATAGGTTTGAATAAAGAAAAATTATTCAATGTTTTGTATAATAGTGATTCATTGCGGAATCGTTATGCAGTGAACTAAACGCCGTAATAGCTATTCGTAAAGAATAAGACTATAATGAAATTGCAATTATGGTGAAATGAACGAACAATTAGTGTCTGAAAGAACTTTAACTAATCAATTTTAAAGTTTTTTAAGTACTAAATTGATTAATTTTAAAATTTTATATACAAAATTGATGAATTTTAAAATTTAAATACGTAATCATTTGTAATATTATCTCACATATTTATATGTTTCAAAAACGAAATGGATGAGTTTTTAATAGCGTTTGTCCCATTATAAACTAAATTACTCAAAATGCCCGAACATTTAGGCAAAAAATTAACACCGTCCACAGCAGCCACTTTTCATTGAATTGGCCAGCAAACCGACGCCAGTTAATGTTGTACAAATGGATGTGTATGTCTATGAAGGCGCATATATATATATATATATATATATATAGCTCTTAGGGAGTTGAAAACAATAATTGACCAGATGTAGAAGATAATATCATCTATTTTTATGTAGGGATTTTTCCTTCAATGGGAAAAGGAGAACATGGTGGGCCTTCGGTGCCGACCAATTGAGTTACATGAAGTCTTAGAATCATGACAATAATAGGGTTAGTGTCATGTTAAGTAAGAATTGACATGTTTTTAGGACCACTAAATTGAATTAGGGCTATGAGTTAGCTATAGGCGTCAGTTTTATGGTCAGGGCCTGTTTAGATTGTGTATCTATATTTTTTTTTGTATTATAATTTAATTTATATTTATTTATCTAGATTAGTTTATTTGATGAGATTATCATAATTTTATCATTATAATTTTATAACGCCCTAACATAAATCGTTATCAGCCCACCACGTGTTCTTAAAAAACAGACACACTAAGGTTATAGATTTCTAAGACCACAAATATGTATTTCAAATATCACCAATCACTCACATAAAGTGTAACTTTTAAAAACTTTTCATATCAAAATAATTTGTTCTCAATATTAACTAGCATAACTTAAAAAATCCAAACTAAAACAAAATGATAAATCCTTACATATAAAAATGTCTCCAAAAGAAACTAACTAAATCATCATGTGTTTCTTCTTCTCAAATTACTAATAACTAATCTCAATTATCAGCAGGATGATCATAACCGCTATCGCTCTCCTTATCATCGACAAATATGTCATAGCCCGTCAAATCATAAATCATAGAATCTTCATCTGTACCTGTGGGAAAAAAGGATTGAGCGAAAAACACCCAGTACACCAAACCGAAAGCACATGCACATGAACATGAACACATATATCACAATATCACATACAACTTATTTTCTAATGCAACAAGCACAAAGTAACTCATGACCCCGATGAAAACATATTATCATATATATATATTATATAGATGCGTTCCACAATTAAGCTGGTAACGACTCCTAATCTACCGGAATCATCTCCAGGTGCAACTCTACTCGGGACACCACCACAGAAGGATCATCAAGTTGTCAGTGCTAGTATCACACTACTGTCGTGGTCTTTACTAACCGCAGCCAAGCACAACCAACACACATTTCAATTAAAGTCAAATATGTGTTAAGTCAAATTTTGTAACTAATCCTATAAGCACAAACAAACATACATGGTAAGATCGTACCTGATTTCACTTTAAAATAGAACCCTAATTCACCAAAACACCTTTTTTTCTATAAATTGTAAATCCACAAAATCCTCAAACACCACAATTTAGGATTTTCTTCCAAATCGCCAAGAACTTTGATTCCTATCAACCAATATAAAAACTTTAACAAAAGATTGTATTTTTAGATCATCTAAAGCGTTGAAAAATCAATCTTACTCGTTTTCCTTGTTTATGGAATCACAAAATTTCCAAAATATCAAATTTTTCCTCCACAATTCCTCTAAACCCTAAAATCCATTCAATACAAATTAAACCAAAACCAATAAAAATCATTCCTTTTTAATCATAAAGGTTAAGAACATATAAACTTACCTAGAATTGACTCTCAATTCTCCTTGATCACAAAAAAGATTCTATCTTAATTAAGGTTCCTCTTCCAAAAGTTCCTTCAAAACTATAAATAATACTATACGAAATTAATATATATGTGAAATCCTATAGAAGAAAATAGGGATCTGATTATCTGATCTGACTATAGAATCCTTTTTAACACCAAATCCAGACCTCCAAGATAATCAGGGTTTTATCCAATCTCCCTTCAAAAACAACAAACAAATTCTGAGGATACTATAGATTTGTAGATCTTAAAGAAAGAATGGTTATCAAATTATTGGATCTGATCCTCAACTTTCCTTAAACACCAAATGTTCAGATTCTCCAAGAAAATAAAATGATTCTCCAATTCTCCTTCAAACAATATAAAAACTCTAAGAACTTGATAGATCTATGACACCTAAAGGAAAAATTGATGATTTGATTGCCTAATCTAGATTACCAAATTGTCTACTAGGTTTAGGGTTTATGTTGGAATAGAGAACAAAGAAGAAAGATATAACAAAAATCGTGGCTTTTCATTTCCTTCCCTTTACATATGCTGGCAATTTTCAATATGTATGCCGGCGGCATAGAAAGTTAGGCCAATAGTATTTAGCCAACTTAGCCTTATGTCCTATTTGATTTCCTCCGTCTCTTCGTATTCTCTTACGTACTGATAACCGACAAAAATAATTAATTTAAACATTAGGATTGACCATAAAACCCTCTTATTTTATATCAAATGACATCTTTACCCTTCAATATAAGTTATTTATTTGTATATAACATATTTTTTAACACAAAATTTGTTTAAAAAAAAATCTGTGATATGCCAGATGCCGGCTGGCCAATGGACAAACTTTTGCTGCTAACACGGTGCTTCACGTCGTCTATGATATAAAGAGCAAGAGATTCGTTTTATACTAAAACCATTTTGACAATATTTTACTTTAGCTATAAGTATAAATAATTTCCATGCAAATAACTATATTATCATTCTGACGCTTTCACTTATAAATTGCATGACACTTTTGGTTGATATGTAATCAATTTTATACTTATAAAAAAAGCCTTGTTTTTTAATAGTCTACAACACATATATCTTTATTATTTTTTTTTTTTTACCTTTGTCCCATGCATATAGTGTAATATATGGATGAATTACATCAAAAAGTATTAATATTTAGAAGTGAATTCATTTAAGATATCAATGTTTTAAATATTAAAAAAGGACTCAACGTCGTAAAATGAGTCAAATAAAGCATCATTAATTGAACATTCAAGAAAATTAATTAAAACTTATGCCCGTATTTATTAATGAAAATAGTTTTTCCTTAAAAAGTTTTTGGAAAAAGTAATTCATTTGTTTATGGTTTCAAGATAACTCATATATTTTAAGTATAAAAATGAAAAAAAAAATTATTTATATTATAATGAGATACAAATCTACTTAAAAAAAATATTTAAAATATTTAATAATAAATTTTTGGATAGTACTGATTGATAAATGGACTTTTAAATCAATGAAAAAATGATTTCACATTTATATTCCATAAGTCGTTTTCTAAAAAAATAAGTTATGAAAAGTCTATATTTTCTAATTTAAGATAAAATGTTTTCCATTAATTGTTCTATTGTTTCTTAAACAAATATGAAAAAATGAAAAGACATTTTCTTGAAAAACATTTTTATTGAAACAAACGGGCCTAATTCAAATAGTGATACATTAAATTAATTTAACAAAATATTAATACCTCATTTGAACATTTATTTTTCTAGATAACCACTCAAAACACTGATTACATAAATGAACTTACTATTGAACATCAATACATTCTATTGCAATGATATATAAGTAGTTTGAAACGATACATAGAAAATGTTTTGCATAAATTTTTCTCAACAAATCATACTAATAATTTGTGAACCCACATTAATGGAATTTCAATTTGGAGAGCGCGAGAACCTCAAATGTTTCCGGCCATTTTTTATTTTACCCCCTTCGCGTTTGTTTGTTGAGACTCCCTCGTCCAACCCGTCTAAGCTGCCTCGACAGTTGGGTTAGCATATATAGGAACGTGGATACATTTTGACTTCAGATACTAAATCGGCTTGCATTGACATTCAATACGACATGCATTGCTTTGTGGTGAACACAGACAACCATAAGACCAATGTACAAAAGTTCTTTTGCTCATTTATAGTAGTTTTCCTAGCATTACAGATGATGTGTTGAAATTTCATAATTCGTTACCCACTAATAAGCTTTGTACTTGACATTTTTTGGCTAAAGAAACGTTTTTTTCCGATGGTTACGAACTTATAAAGATGAAAAGGATGATACTTAGATAAAAAAGACCATTAACCATATAGGTGTAGCGTGATCTATTTTGGCAGTTTTCTTTTGGGCCTTATCAAATTTTTTCTTGCTATGTGTTCAGATGTATTTCGTAGATAATAATGTCTTGATCATAATTTTAGCAAACTATCTTTTGACTTGCAATAAACTAATTGAACTTTATCTTACCTTTCTACTTATCTTGCGGCATGAACTTTGAGATTTATCTGCCTTGTTACTATAGATAATTGATTATCAACTTTGATGATTACTGCATTCTTTCCATTGTGGTAAAAATCCACAAAACTTTTCATAATCAAATGGATCGGTTTGCTATTGCTGTGAAAGTAATACATTTATTACAAGAAAACTAGCATTTAGAGATAGAAATTTTGCAACAAAAAATGAGTAAAACAATTTATATTTCTACAAATAGAATCAGCGGTGATAGTTTTTGCCATAAAAATTTACTTTTAAAGATAGATTTTTTGTCTCCAAAGTCTAGATTCCTTATAGTTTGACCTCCACCGTACACTAAATCACTACATTTTTCTTCTTTAAATTCCATGAGAGCAGTCCAAAGCCAATACAAAACACATACCTTATGATGTTTTCATGTCCTCTGAGCAACCAACCTAATCACTATTGGAGTACCTAATCAATTCTCCATCAGGTGCCTTTACATACAAATTACAATCATATACCTTAAACAAGTTTAGTTACACCAAAAAAACACAATCAAGTAATTTCATGTATCTAGATAGAACATTGGCAACAAGCATTATGCCGAGTCTTGATGAAGTTAAATACATTCTAACTAAACTCTTGTAATTGCTACCATCAACTCCATCACCAAAGTATGCCTATAACTAACTCTCACTATGGATTAATGGATGTGTAACTAAATTACTCTTCTCCATTTTGAATCTCTTCAATAAATCAAATGCATATTTTCTTAAGATACAAAGATTTTAGAATTTGTTTGACCAATCTCCATAATATGGATATAAGTCATGATACCCAAATCTAACATTTTCAATGCTAACTTCATTTCCTCCTTGAAGTTCTCTATTAATGAAGAATCATTTACGGTATCTAACATATCATCAACATAAATAGATTAATTAATACCTTCCATTTTCCATCATCTTTCACATACAAAGTGGTTTCATTCTTGCTCCTTTTATATCCAAATTAAATTAAACGAGCATTGGATTTACCATATCAAGCCCTAAGAGCTTGCTTATGTCAATATGGGGCTTTCTAGCACATATACTTTGTCTTCATAATCTAATACCATAAATCCTTCAAGTAGCTCAATAAATAGCTCCTCCTTAGGTTCACCATTAAGAAAGACTGATTTGACATCCAAATGGAACACATTCCATCTCAATTGAGCCATTAAAGCTAGTAAAAGTCTTATAGTTTCATGTCTTTCCCCAAGAGTATAGTTATCTCGATAATCAATTTCAATAAGATTGAAATCGTGCACATACATAGACCGAGAATATGATATCAAGTCTAGAAGCTGTTAAGCATAACAAACTGTCTATCATACCTCTATAAAGCTTTTCACTTACATTCTTACCATTTTCATCGTTGTCAAATTTTATACTTGTATTCATAAGTATTGGTTCAGATTTGCAATTATCCATTTTAAATCTTTTCAACAAATCTTTTGTATATTACGATTTATTAATAAAGGTTTCATTTTCAGATTGTTTGATTTGAAGATCAAGAAAATAATTGAGTTTTCCCATCATACTCATTTCACAATTAATTCTTTTTGGACTTAGCAAATTCGTTTATAAGGCTTATGTTTGTAGCTCCAAACACAATATCATTTACATAGTTTTATACAATTAATGTATCAAACTTATGATATTTAATAAATAAAGTTGTACCAACTTTTTCTCTTGAAAAAACTATTGTTTAATAAGAAGCTACTGAGATTCATACCAAGCTCTAGGAGCTTGCTTTAGTCCATAAGAGTTTGTTTAATTAAAAACATGATTGGGAAATTCATTACTTTTTTGAAACTCGATGGTTTCTCTACATAGATTTCTTCCTCTAGAAAACCATTTAAGAAGGCACTTTTTATGTCCATTTGAAAA
Organism: Combretum micranthum; assembly: GCA_024138025.1. NCBI lineage: Eukaryota > Viridiplantae > Streptophyta > Magnoliopsida > Myrtales > Combretaceae > Combretum > Combretum micranthum. Next base: position 271,055 of record JAMXBD010001751.1, on the reverse strand, counting down.
AGAGTAAAATTCTTAAAAGCAATAAATGCCAAAAACATTCTTATAGATTCTAGTCTAGCAATCGGGGCAAAGGTCTCATCAAAATCAATTTCATCTTGATTATAACATTTAGCAACTAATCTAGTCTTATTTCTTATTATTAAACCATATTCATCAAACTTGTTTCTAAATACCCATTTGGTTCCTATAATAGGTCTACTTTCAGGTCTAGGAACCAAATTCCATACATCATTCCTAGGGAACTGATTTAATTAATCTAGCATAGCATTACTCCAAAATTCATCTTTTAAGGTTTCTTCAACAATTTTACGCTCGGTTTATGATAGAAACATAAAATTGCTTAGATTCCTTAAAGATGATCTTATTTGCACTCAATTTAAAGGTTCACCAAGTATTAGATCTTTTGGATGTGATCTAGCATATTTCCTTTCTTTAGGTAAGTCATCATCACCAAATACATGCACATCATCTAGTTTATGCTCATTATCATTTTTATTATTATTCCAAGAGAGAAACTATTCAAATCAGCACACACAGGATCTTTATCATCATTTGAGCATAAATTAGGTAAGGAATCATCAAAGGCAATATGTATAGATTCTTCAACAACCAAAGATCTTTTCTAAATACTCTATATGCTTTACTTGTTAAAGAATATCCTAAGGAGATTCTTCATCACTCTTAGAATCAAATTTAACTAATTGTTCTTTTTTATTGTTTAAAACATAACATTTAGTGCCAAATGGATGGAAATAAGATACGTTAGGTCTTTTCCTTTCCAAAATTCATAGGGGGTTTTATTTAAATATAGCCTTATAAAAACTCTATTTGAAACATAGAATGCAATATTTTCAGCTTTAGCCCAAAAATATTTTGGTAAATTATTTTCACATAATATAGTTCTAGCTATTTTAATTAAATTTCTATTTTTCTTTTCAACTACACCATTTTGTTATGGAGTTCTAGGAGTTGAAAAAGTATGTTCAATGCCATAACTATGGTAACCATTTTCTATTTCATGATTTTCAAATTCTCTCCCATGATTACATTGAATTGTAACAATGTTATAACCCTTTTTCATTTTGAACTTTCTTGCAATATCTAAAAAGGACATGATTAGTTTCTTCTTTAGATGTAAGGAAGAAAGTCCATGTATGTCTAGTAAAATCATCAACAATAACCAAGATGTATTTTTTTCCTCCCAAACTTAAAGTTTGGATAGGACCAAATAAATCCATATGCAATAGTTCTAATGACCTAGATGTGGAAACAACATCCTTAGATTTAAAAGAAGTCTTAGTTTGCTTTCCTCATTGATATGCTTAACAAATCTTGTCCTTTTGAAAATTTATCTTTGGTAAAATTTTGACAAGATTCTTTTTAACAACTTTTGAAATCATGTTCATGCCAGCATGCCCTAATTTTCTATGACATAACCAACTATTGACTTTTTAAGGATATAGACAAGTTTCATTTGATGATTTAAAATCATCTAAATTGATTTTGTAAATATTTCTTTGTCTATATCGTTCAGGTATTGCTTGGTTATTGCCAATTCTTTCAATAGAACACTTTTTGGTAAAAAATGTTACTTTGAAACCATTGTCACACAATTGGCTAACACACAGGATATTATGTTTTAAACTATCTACAAACATCACATTTTTTATAGTCAAATATCTGTTAATGAGAATGTTGCATTCACCTAAAACGGTTGATTTGTTGTTTTCCCCAAAGATAACACTCTTTTAATCCTTCAAGTCTAGTAATGTGAACTTGGGCGTGTCTCCTGTCATGTGCCTAGAGCATCCACTGTCCAAGTTCCATTTGCTGCTGTCACTTGAGGTTTCCTACAAAACAAATCATTACTTCTTTGGTACCCATTTTAGTTTGGGTCCTTTTCGGTTAGGAGAAATAAGTACCTCTCTCTTTGGAACTCAAACTTACTTCATTGATTCAAATGTCTTGATTTTCTTATTGCACAATTATGTGCAACATGACTAGTTTTTTTGCAATAATCGCAAGTCCCATAGGTGGCTTTCACAAATTGTGTTTTGTCGAGCTGCCAATTACTATATCTAATATATCCAATTCCAAATTTGTTTAAATCACACTTTCAGATTCCAAGAAGTGTTTTTAATTCTTCTTACCATTTGTAAATTTGGCTATAGAAGTCTTTGAATCATCCAAGCTAGTTTTTAACACTTTATTTTCATTTTCAAAGCTTCTAACTCTTTTAGGATATTATCATTACAACTATCAGCATAAGTAACATTATTATTCTTTAAGTTATTAACTTCAATGTATAGTAAATCATTTTCAATCTTTAATCTTTCATTTATTTCCTTCAACTCATTATTTTTGTTTTTTAGCTTTTTGCACTTAATATTTATCGTTTCATTTTTTTTTTTTTGCTTTCAGACTGTTTATATCATCATGCAGTTTTTCATTCTCAGATATAATTTCTTTATGATTAGTTTAAAAGATTTTCTAGTTGTTCTCTTACTTCTATTATTAATTATTTTAACATACTATTCTTTTTGTCATCTTTAGCTAGTTTACAGCAAAATTTTTCAGACATAGCATGTAACTTAGCATATAAAGGAGAAGAGGGGGATGTTGTCCCACCCCAAAAAGGGAGCCTAGACAAATTAACCTAAAGTCATCATACCAAGTATTCATCCAAGATATGGAAGCATTCTGCAAGCCAGAGATTTGCAAAACTCTACTTATTATTTGCTATATAAGTTTTAATTTCATGAAAACATTTTTATAGCTAAGGAAATATGGATTCCCATGGTCTTCCAGAATAGCAGAAGTCGGTATCCCTCACCAAACAATAAAATAGAATAGATCGTATAGATTTTTCAAAATATTAAATTATTACATAACCAATCTAATATATAATCTAAACTTGTTTTACGTGAAACAAATTCTCTACTGACTACACTATCTATCTAATTCTTATTTCTAACTTGTCTTCTATCTTCAAGAAATTTTCTCACACAATCTTGGCTCATTCCCGACGCTTTAGCTATTCCTGTATAAAAACTCCAGGGGCGTGAGCTAATCTATAGCTCAGTGAGTAACATAACCAAACCACACATCAAATAAATATCAAACAAGTTTTATTAATAAACACATGCAATGCGACACTTAATCATATGATATGCATATTTTGGATGACAAAAATCTAAACCAATGGAGATTTACGCCCTCTCTTGAGGGTTGAAGGATCAGCTCAAGTAATTCACACCCAAGAGAAACAAAGAACTAAGGAGGAAGAAACTCTTTTCATTCTTATTTATATATACATATACATAACATAATCTCCACTTCATCTTAGAATAGAGAAACTCCACTAGATATTAACATTTCTTATCGACACTATAGTGACATCCTTTGTTGCCTGTTGAGTTTCTATGGAATCGAAAGAACAGTAATAACCTTTCTTATAGAACCAGATATCAATTTTAATTTACTAGAAAAACTCGAAGTTATCATAGAACCAAAATGCTAATACGTGACGTGAGTATCATGCGAATGCAAATTATGTTGTTGTGCAATGCATGATCGTTTAATTAAATAGTTTGATAATATTAAGTCCATTATTTAAAATGACCAATCAATTAGTAAACATTCATCAATAACAACAACAACTCAATCATTATAATCAATGTATTATCACTTATTTTAGTAAGTTGTCAACCAAAACAATCACCAAACAATAAACAAATTCCCAATCGATGCACAACCGGTCATGTTTATATTAATATATGTACAACACATTACAAAAACAAAAAAAAGTAATAAGGGCGTTGTTACCCACCTGACATCTAAGCTAAGCCTTAACAATTCTCTAAGGAAAACTAAATCATCCCTACCATCAACATCATCAGCGTCAAATCATCATCATCCTTCATATAGATATCCAAACAGAAATAGAAGGTTGGCTAGGGGATATTTCAAAGAATATACCAAAAGAAAACATTTATTCATGAAATTAAAACTCTTTTTAAGATCCTATTTGATCATACAGTAAGTAGGGACCTCGCCATGGCTGTAAAGATTGCCCCGCCAAGATATAGATAGTTTCTACTATCTGTTAAAGTATTTATTTTCTCTTTTTTTATAATCATTTATTACATAACAACACTATCACATCATTCATATTCAAAAATACTCGTTTTCCAAGCAAATACACTTTTGAAACAACATATCCCCATATTTATGGTTTAGCCTAACAAATTAACCTAAGCTAATTATTAGTTATTAGCCTATTTTAACTTAATCCTAGCTAAATTGATTAGAATTAATCATTTCATTTAATTACTAAGTCAAGTTAATTAAACTTAATCAATCCAATTCGTCTTAGCTTATCCAAGTACATTAGGTCAAGTTGAGCTTAAATTTGTTAGCTAATTCATTTTATATCTAAGATTCATATTAATTTAAGTCTATATTAACTTAATCTTAACCAAGTTGAATACACTTAATCAATCTAATTCATTTTAACTCATTCAAGTTTATTTAGCAAAGTGAACTTAGGTTTATTAATTAAGTTTTATACTTAACTACATATATTTAACTAGTAAACACAAGTTTTTCAATTTTATTTGTATATATAGCAGTTGGAAACAATTAAAATTTAGGCCTTAATACTTTTAAAAATTTTCAAAAACTTAAAACATAAAAGTTGTAGACCTCTTTTTGAGATTTTTGTTACATTTTGAATCATCAATCCTAGTTTAGATGAAAAAATTATGATCAAAATAGTGTAGTGACCAGAGAGAAGCACAGCATATACATCACTCGTGTTCTTGGCCGTGCTGTTCTTGGAAAACATGTCTTTTTGAGTTTTTGAGGTTAGAGAGAAGCACGGTTGGATAAGGCAAGCTATGTACTAGCCACAGTTCTCCTCAAGTAGGTTAAATTTCACATATTTTGGAGATCCGTAAGGAGCATGGTTTGATATACTGTCTTGTGTTTACCCCATGCTCTTTGCTCTATGTACTTCCTTCGAAACTTAATCTATTTTTTACTTGTTTTTCATCAAAATTCAAACATATAACATCTTAAACTCATTGTAAACTTAGAATCATCATTTTAACATCTATATACATGTTTTTACTTCATTACATCAAACCCTCCTCCATTAATACATAATCAACTAGCTTTCTAGTTTCATGCTCAAATATCTCCTTTGATTATAAGTTTTATCACAAACCCAACTTAGATCTAACATCAATTCATCAATATCATGCACAAACAAATAAATCAAAGAAAATAACTAACTTACTTGTTTAGGAAAAGCTCAAACTTCCAAAAGTCCATTATACTACTTATCCTTAGCTCTTAAGGTTATTTCATGCATGATCTTCATCTTTGATCTTGTTTTCCATCTTCATTTTCTTCCAAAATCTTGTTAGATTTTAGTTTTGAGATATGGAAGAAAAGAAAGGAAGAAGAGGAAGAAAAAAAAAAAGGAGCCAAAGAAAAGAAAGGAAAGGAATAAATAGGGTAAGGACAAAAATAATTAAGGATATTTATGGATAAGGGTTCGGTTTAAACCTTTCAGATGATTTCCTTGAGTACCAAAAGTAATTAGAAAATAATTTCAGAATTTATAACATGGAAAACAATAGTTTGAACTGAAATTCTAGTTTAGAAATTCAATTTGTAAAAATTAGATATTTAGTTTGAGATCAGGTTTAAAACTGATATTTTTAAACAAGTAAATGAACTCAAAATTTATGAGAATTGAAGAAATAAAATTTAGATCAATAAAGCTAATTTATGACATTTTATAAATTTAAGTAAATTAATTTGAGAAATTTAGGTCATTTATAAATTAAAATAAAGAGGGTCCAAAATATTGATTGTAGAGAATTGGATGAATCAATTTATAAAGTATACTAAAATTTGGAGTTTACAAATTTACTAAACCTTTGAAATTAGATTTTTCTAAGGATTTAGAAATTTGAAGATTTAAAAGAAAAGAAGTTTAGTTGGAAATTTACAAAATAAAATGGAATTCAATTTGGTAAAAAGAATTGTTAAAGCAATTTAGCTAAACAAAGGGAGCATTTGAAATCTCAAATCTTAATTAATTTATTTATTAATTACTGGTATTATGTTTACATTGTTTTGATCTTTTATCACATTTATTTGATATTTCTAGCTATTTTCACTTTCATGAAAGGTATTGAAACTTACTGTTGCTTAGGTTTAATATCATGTCTTCGTAATCATCTATTTACTCACTATTCATTTCTTCAATTGCAGACTTTTAAGGTTCTAAATATTTCTTTAACTTTATGCAATTGATATTCTATGCAATAGAGCATATATAGCAATAAGAACTAGTTTAGTGATTTCAATCTTCACTTACTCGATTTTTGAATAAGACTTATACTCAACAAAGACAACTGACGACTCAACTTGACTTGTCTCTTGACTTGAGATAACACACGACGACTCAACATTGACTCTCCTAACTTGACAAACTCAATTATGGACTTGCATTTCCATTCTCATCTAAATATATATAATGGTATGCATATAAAATATACAATTCTCATATTATTTTAATCATTAGAGATATTATGTTTTATAGTTTTCATTAACGTAACCATCTTAACAAGTTTGAAATCAAAACGTCTCATATTTGCTTTGTACATACATGTTGAAATTTTTCATTTTATTTTTGTAGGATATTACTGAAAGTTTTGGAAATTTTTATTTCCAAATTTTGTTGATAACGATTCGATTTCTTAAATAACAATTAGATTATTGTATTTTAATATTTTTAAAACGTGAAAATTTTGGAGTGATTTTTAGTGATTTCTTTTAAAACATTTCTTTAAAAAAATTCACATTATTTACTTAATGATTTTTATATTTGAGTTATACTATTTTAGGTTATTACAAATATTACCTCATTATCTAGAGCCATGAGGCACATATCTTCATCATGGGAGTCAAATGAGTCTTTATCGCTCCATGTTGCCATATAAGCTCTTTTCTTCTCCTCCTTTGATCTCTTTTTAAGATATGGGTAGTACTGCTAGACGTGTTCTAGCTTTTGACAGTTGAAGCATGTTATCACATCCTTCCTTTTGTGCCTTGAAGAGCTGTTGTCTTCTTGCCACCTTTTTTTACTTTTAGTTAGGCCTCATAAATTTCTTGAGCTTCTTGGCCATCAAGACAATATCCTTGTTTTCATCTTCATCTTCTTCATTACTGGATTTTTGTCTTGTGGCTTTCAAGGCGATTGTCTTCCTGTTGGTTTCCTCTCCTTGGTTCTTGATGAGCTCATGGGTTTTGAACGCATCAAGTAGTTTCTCTTTACTCAAAGCACTTAGATGCTTCTTCTATTGTCATCCTCTTTGTTTCCTAATCCTTGGGAAATGACCTAAGAAGTTTAGAATTGATTTCCAAATTAGTATGATTCTTCCTAAGTACACTTAAAGTATTTATAATATTAATGAATCTATTATGCATTTCATCAATTGATTCATTAGGAAGTATTTTGAGATTTTCAAATTGACCGCATAAAAGACTTATTTTTACATCACAAACTCTAGTGGTTCCTTCATAAGTCTTTTCAAGTTCATCCTAGATTTCTTTAGTGATATTACATGTACGTATTCTGTTAAATCACTTTCATTTAAACCACAGTGCAGAATATCATGGCAATTTCTTTCAAATCCAATTTTTCCAATCTTCTTCTGAGTAATTTATTTCTTGTTTACCTTCAATTTTAATGGCCCATTTTCTATAACATTCTAAATGAATCTATTTTGAGCTTTTAGAAAAATTATCATCCTACACTTCCAGTAAGGGTAATTACCCCTGCCTAAAAGCGGAGATCTATTTATAGGTTGCCCCTCTAGAAATCCTAGTGTGTTAAAAGCCATGATCTTTATCCTATAAGGCGACTAAGCACAAAAAAAAATAGAGACTAGCTCTAACACCAATTGAAAATACACTAGGAATACTAGGAAAGGGGGGTAGTGGATTGAGTATTCACCTTAAAAGTCCAAATAATTATTTTTTAATTTTAACATATCAAAATAATATAATTTGCAGCGAATAAATAACAATAGATATAATGCATAAATTAAAAAGATAGGGATAGAGAAAATCAAGCCAATATGTTAACGTGGAGTTTGACCCTCTTCCTACTCTTCAGGGCCCATCAAATGCCTTAATCGAGGTCTTCACCACCTCTTTTATTAATTTCAAAAATATACTCAAGATGAGCAAATTACAACACTCAGGAAATAAACTATTTCCTTTCTCTTTCTAAATTCTCTTAGATTTGTAGCAGATTTAGACATAGAGCAAAAGAATATACTTCTCTCTCTTTTTGTTTTACAAATTTATATACAAGAGAATAAGAAAATAAATGTTTTGTTTGATTGCAATAAAGAGCATGTTAAAAAACTTTGACACTACGTTCTTCCTTTTTTTTTTAGTCTCCCAAGGACCGAGTATATATATATATAGCCTTCAAAATTCAAAAGCCCATGGCTCTTTCTCTTTCCACATTAGCATTAATATTTTAACCGTCACACTCTAAAGACTCGTCGCACCTTAAATTTGTCTTCGATAGACATCTCCTCACGCGCACTTCTTCAAGCCTTAAAATTATCATGCCTAAATCTTGACATATCAAGGCCTCAATGTGACCATCAACCAATACTATGTTATTTTTAGCTTTGTCGAGTCTTAGTTTAGAGCTAGTCGCACCTTAACTTTTCAGTACATCAAGCCCTCAACGCGACCCACAACAATTCTGTTCATTCCTTTTAACTTATGCGCTTTGAACATGAACTTACCGCCCTTGAACACTTGGCTCGTCTTGCACTCGACCAGTACTATTCTTGCTAAAAAACCTGTAGAAACTCCACAAAACATGTAAAGTACATATATAAACTTGACTAATCAAGTGTAGTTTACAAATATTGAATAGTTAATTATGCATTATATTGTCTCATCAAAATCCATATTAAATATATAAGTTCAACAATCTCATCCACCACAAGATCTCTGGTAATAGTGATCGTTTAAGCTTCCAAATTAAAACCCTTTAACCTTTTGATATCAATGAATAACCTAAGAAAATCCTTTGTTGTGCCTTTTGCTTCAACTTGGGTGTTTTAACCAATGGAACATCAATAAAGCACATAGAACCAGATGTTTTTAAGTGCTTAGATGATGGTTTAACATCAAACCATGCTTTAATGGGAGCCGTTCCATTTATTGTTTTAGTTGCTATCTTATTGAGCAAATAAACAAATGTATTCACAACTTCAATAGAAAACTTGAGGGGCTATTTCTTCTTAGCATGCATGGATCTCCCCATCTCAACCACTATCCTATCTTTCCTTTTAGAATTGTCATTTTCCTTGAGAAAAATAAGGAGTTGTAAGCTTATGATTATAGACACCCCATTTTTGCCCTTTTAAGGCTTCAATTTATAGTAAAAAATAATATTATATCAAGCCCATAAATATAATAAATAATAAAAATATATATAAATATAAATATAAATAAATGGCCCATTATGAATTTTAGTTAATTTAAGAGTAGGTGAGTATATAGGTAAGCGGATAAGTAAGCATATTAAATATTTATAAATACTCGACATACACAACAAATCCATTTTATTCCCATTTATGCAAATCATCATTTCTTCTTCCAGAGCTCAAATTGCGAGTTCCTCTTTCTCTCCTTGATATTCCCTAATTTGAGAGAAGTCTCGAAGTTGATATTTGGGATTTTGATGACGACCCACTCAGAAGCTAATCCGACCACTACATTGCCACCGTACTCCATCGAAGCTATTGGATTGAACAGTGCTTAGCCTGCTTCTATTTTCAATGACCAACTTATGTTTGTCCATACATCCACTCACGTGTGTTGTTGTCACCCAGGTAAGTATTTGCTTGTTTTATTTCTTTTCTATTATATATATATATATAAAACAATAATAAATAATATATATATATGGGGATATATAAAGCAAAAGGAAAAAGAAGTGAAACAAAGTTATGGTTTTGATGATAACCTTCCAGTATTGTTTTTATTTATTTATTTATTTTTACTTTTATATCATTAAAATGTATAAAAATAAAAAATAAAAAAGGTAAAAAAAGTAATAGATAAAAAAATTTATAAATTAAGAAAATTAAAAAGAAAAAAAAAATATATATATGTACATAAATTTTTATCACTTAGGAAAAGCCGTATTTTCTTAAAATAAAACTAAATTGGGTAGTTCATAGGTTCTCATATTAACAAGTCCATTTCTATTAAACTTTAAAAAAAAAAAAAGAAAAGAAAAAACTTAAAGTGAAAGGAGTTAACAAAAATTAAGAGAGACCAACAAACTAAAATTTTCTAAAAAAGAACTACATATTGTCTAATCTTGATTAACAGGTATATAAACAACTCCGGGTGATATAAAACTTGAAAAATTCCTTTTTAGTTCCCTCATATTCTTTTATATATATTAACCTAATTTGTTATTTCTTTTAAACATTGATTGATTTGTAAATAAAATTGTAAATACTAAAATTCATAATACTTGATAAGATTTTTTAGCATTAAAAAAGAAAACTTTAATTTAAGAATTTATAGATGGTAACCGTTTGATTTTAATAGGGTAGCCTCCGAATCCAAAATCTCTGGTTTAATAAAGTTGGTTTTCAAATCAATTATTTTATAGACAATGGCTAAGTTAGGATCAACCGACCCATTGATCCTAACTTATAAATTTTTTCCCCATTTTGATCGGGTGGTGACTCCTAAATTTTTTCAAAAACCAAATTTTTTAGTTCCTAGTCGAAGGATTATATCAAGATGGGTTGATATAAAATTTGAAAAATTCCTTTTTAGTTCCATCATATTCGTTTATATATATATTAACCTAATTTGTTATTTCTTTTAAACATTGATTGATTTGTAAAAAAATTATAAATACTGAAATTCATAATACTTGACAAGATTTTTTAGCATTAAAAAAGAAAACTTTAATTTAAGAATTGATAGTTGGTAACCGTTTGATTTTAATAGGGTAGCCCCCGAATCCATAATCTCTGGTTTAATAAAGTTGGTTTTCAAATCAATTATTTTATAGATAAGTGGCTAAGTTAGGATCAACCGACCCATTGATCCTAACTTATAAATTTTTTCCCCATTTTGATGGGTGATGACTCCTAAATTTTTTCAGAAACCAAATTTTTTTTAGTTCCTAGTCGAAGGATTATATCAAGATGGGTTAGGGTTTATTACAAATTGAATTAAAAGAAATGAAGCCAAAAATTGAAAAATCTAGGCTCAACAATGATAAATGCAATAATCGGTGCAAAATATTTCAAATCATTCGAAGCATATTCTTTCCCATTACCAGTCCTTAAACACTACAAAGTACTTCTACTTTGTTTCTCTGCCATGACTTTAGACTTCTTAAACATAATAAGTAGTTCTAATTTACTATTTTAATAATAGATCAAAGTCATTCTAGAATAATCATTGATGAAAAGCACAAAATACCTATTATAATTAGAGGAATTTGTGCTCATGAGTTCACGTACATTAAATGGCACTAGCCTGTGCTTCTCATTTTCTCTCCATGAAAATCGAATTGGAAATCGTTTTTTCTGCATTTTTCAAATGAACGAGAACTACAACCATCTTCAACATTTGAGATTCCTAGTAAATCTCTTGTTAATTTTTTCACATACATAAGGTTGTCAAACTCATGATTCCACGTAGAATTGTCAAAGGATCTATAAAATCATAATGTAGAATCGAAACGTAAAAGCGTAAGTTTCTACAACCTATATAAAATAGCTTTGAAAAACTTTAAATCTACTTGCAACCCATATAGAAAACTTAAAGTACATAATGGATATAAAAAGTGAAGAAATTAAGTTTTTTTCTTTTTCATAATAACTCTTAATCTATAATATAATATACATATAAGAAGGAGAAGTAGCACTGACACTAAATTCTTTTTCTATTAATTTATTTGAAAAGAGTTATGAATTGAATGAAAATTAGATCTATCAACTTATCTTAAATTCTTGATTACTAAAATGAAATAAATAACTTTTGTGAACTTTGCAGCTAAAATTCAAACTTAAAAGGAGTCTATAAATGTCAAACAAGGGAGGGAGTGGGGAAGAGAGAGAGAGAGAGAATTGAAATGTTACATGAAAGATGTAGCACTCTAACAATTAATAGGCTTAAAAAGGTATTATTATTATTATTATTATTATTTTATTATTATTATTATTATACACACACACATATATTTCAAATTTTAATCTATCGACTCAAATAGGTAGAGTTGGTACACTCGATTAAAAACAAAAAATTCTATCGAGTTTACGTGTAGTCTCGACTAAAGTTTTAAGATTCTATAAAAAATAATTTTACGCAAGAGTTAATTTGGAATAACCGTCTAAAATCATAAACTTATAGAATCATAATTTTGACAACCATGGTTGTATATTTGAAATGACTCAAACACCAATCATGAGGAAGTAAAATCAATTGAAATCAATTAAAACCAATTAAAGTTATATAAGAGCTCAAATGGCCAAATTCTTTAAATAAATTCCAATTTTGCTGCAAACCATGAACATAGTTTTTAAAAAAATAAAAAAAAAAGTCAAATATATCAAAATAAAGTAAATTAGAGTTCAAAAATGTTCTTTAATAAAAATTTTACCAGAATAATAAAAAAGCAAAGCAATTAGAACTCAACTTTTATAAAATTACAATTTTTCCCCAGCCCCACCTCCAATCGGGAAACGTGGTGAATTAAGATTTGTATTTTAGTTAAAATAAACTTAGTTGAGTATTTAATTTCATAATTTTCTTATAAGATCAAATAAAACCCTAAACGAGATAAAATTGTCTGAATTCAATACATGTGAAAAATGAGATAGACTAAGATCATACCATGTGGTACAATGTGATAAAAACTTAAACCCCTACCCTCTTAAAACATAGCACCATTAAGGGTGAGCAGGTATAGGAGGGGTATGGTATGGAGCTTACTCATACATTACCCTATAAGGTACAGGATATTGAATTTCGTATTCAGAACCTACTCTGTGACTCTTTGTATCTAACCTGTACTATAAAATCTACAAGGTACATAATACCCTACAAAAATTGTTTTTTTTTTTTTTTACAAAATCTTTATATTTTTTTATTTCTTTTTAAAACATCAAGTATATAATTTTTAATATGTAACATTATCTTATTTTCATACATTAAATATAAACATGCAAAAAAAAAATTAAAAAGTAATTTGTTAATATCAAAAGTTCTATAATATATAGAATTTATTTATGTGTGAAAGTTGAAAGCTACAACAAATATTTGTGGAATCTATTTATATGATATTGAACAAAATTATAAAATTAGAAAATTAAAATCTTTGAAACTACTTTTATACATTAATTAGTATTATAATATAAATATCTCTATATAATTTGGAAGTTCAAGTACGTAAACACAACCATAGTTGTTTTGACATAAAAAATAACAGTCATTCTAAAATAGAATAAAAAAATTCTTCTATAATAAAACTTTATGAAATGTAGTATACAAATAATAATTTTGAACATAAGTGATCACAAAATAAAATATGAAATATCATTATTTATTATATATTAATATTATTATATAATATTTAACAAGATTGATATATGATACCCTGATTGGAGGTGGGGCTGGGGAAAAATTGATATTCATCCTATTCTGTGGTGGCTACAAGATCTAAATACTTGATACCCATACCCTACCTTATGAAAGCAAAGTCCAAAAAATTGATACTCATCCTATTCTGTGGCTCTTAATACCCACTCAGACCCTACCCAATCGAGCAGCATCTAAGAAGATACCTTCTACAACAAGATTATCCACTCACCCCTAACAACCACCCTCTTATTTCCTTTCATTCCTTATTTCGTCCATCTAAAAACCTCTCTCAGGTTCTATTGTAAGTAAATCTAAAACCATAAACCCTAATTAACATGTTAGAGTTAACAAATCTAGATTAATGCTAATTAACTTCTAATATATGTTTTACGTTAAGAAATATAGAGAATAAAGAAATACTAGAAAAGGAGGAAGATCGAATATGATAAAATGCAATCCATTGTCAATATTTATAGACATAATGACATAATAATTTTATCAATAATATGAAAGCACATGAAGTCACACAGGTTTAGGATGAAGATCCACCAATTCAGGAAATTAACTCCAGCCATAAAGTGAAAATTTGCAGCTCAACTGGTTGTTACCATTTGTGCTGTCAAGAATATACATCTTTCACTTACTATACAAAACTATCAAGATAAAAGATCTGCAAATAAACTGCACATTTCGACATCTTTCTTCTTGAATCTCAGCATCAAGAGCAACGATAAAAATTGTTGCTGCTTACTGAAGCATCTCTCTCTCCAAAACCGAAGGGATGATTGCGCGACAAGCATGAACAATTCAAACATCAAATGCTATTTCCTGAAGAATTTGGAGTGTGTTCTGGTGTACCTATAAGAAGGATGAGACATGTCTTTAGCAAATTACAGCATTTATGAAACATATAAAGGTTCAGTTAGGAGACTTTTTTTTAAAGAGAACAAAAGGAACCGTTAACTACAAAACCTGATCAAGACTTTAATATTTTGCATGTGTTATGAGGCAAGAGCTGATAATTAAATATATGTGCTTTGCAAATCAGAAAGTGTAGTGTTTTTATCCAGCTAGGTTTGATTAAGGATCCCACTTTCGTGAAAGTGAAAACTAGCAACAATCAAGAGAGACCAACTTACCCATTCCAAGTGCTGGGCCGTGATGCCAGGGACATTGCCAGAGTAAATTCCACCCAAGACCTGATAAATTCAAGCATAAGTTATATGCAAAGGATACAAGAATATGCTGGCGTGGCGTGTATTTATACAGATAGACTTGCAATAATATTCTGCAACCAACGGAGCTTACTAGCATGTCCTATCTGATACATATCATTCTTCTAAAATTATCAAACTTGACACTATTTAACATTTTAAGAAGCCACTGTGCTGCGTAAGTGAACAACTGATACCTTTGTGACGGTTTCCAAAAACATGCCAGGGCGCACAGGAAGTGGTTTGATTCCAGTAATACTTCCCTGAGAGAAACAAACAAAGCAGGACTTATTAGTCACTGACCCTGTCAGCCAAAAGTTCTTCTAATGTAAAGGGTAAATTGCAAGCCAAGTTTGTAACTCTCACCCGTCCAGCAATGCCACCTAAAGGCTTTTTACTTGTAGCATCTTCCTCATTATTATCTGCACCTTCATCTTTCCCTTGCAATACATTTTTTATCATATCTCGGACAGTTTTCCCCGGTTTTAGAGCTACTAACTTAATTAAAAAGTTTACCTGCAGTGGCAGATTCATGGTCACGCCAACAGCAGAAATAAACTTCATGTAATGACAAAATCAAAATTTCATAAGAACTTCATAACCAGGAAATGCATAATTTGATGCATCAATATCATAGTAGATATTATCAGATGATGCATATTATCATATCTCTGACCTCTGATTCGGGTAGGGAATTTAGGCCACGATCATTTCTTTCATCTAGTATTCCTCCGCCCATCATATTCCGTGCTTCCTCTCGAATTAACACAAGCCTTGCCAGTAATTTTCTATCTGGAACCACTTTCCGAGTTTCCATTGTCTGTATATAGCGATCACAATAGAAATAAGATTTAGCAAATTAACATTTCATAACTCACTTCCACAAAACATTTTACAACTCTTGAGACTTTAATTGGGGGAGAGACATAACCCAGGTCAATGATAAGAAAAGGATGCGGCAACATGCAGATTCAAAACATGAAACATATAAGTGAAGGATGATGTCCTGTTGACCCATGAAGATCATTTAATAGTGAAAAAGAAACCCAATGCCAGTGGGTTTTCATTAGCATGGGAACGGAAGGCAATGCATGAAGTTCTATCAAAGATTGGCTTTCCTTTCAGTAAGACTAGATGTATATACCAATGACACAGTACATTCTGCCTTCCTTCCTAAAAGTTTTATCCAAATCTAGATATAAGCTTTTTTCTGTTCAATTTTACACAAAGTTGATATGCCTCCTTTAAACACCAAACCCACTTGGCCAAATAAGAAATTAAAATTAGAAAAAATTTTAAAAAATGGGATTCATACCCAAAATAACATCAAAATCAATAATAGGCAAAACTAACATGTCTATTGGCATATTTATACTCATGCTTATACTCTAAGCTACACACATGTATATCTAAGAAATTTATAAATGATTGTGGTTTGAATTTTGAGGTGTTGTCTGATAGAATCATGAATATTAATACTCCTTTGGGTGTAAAATCTAAGAAGTCTTGTGTATGTAGAAATGTTGATGTATTGGTTGCTATAGCATAAATATACCAATAAACATGTTAGTTTTGCCTATGATTGATTTTGATATTATTTTGAGTATGAATTGGTTAAATATTTATGAATTGGTTAAATATTTATAAAGTCATTATAGATTGTAATAAGGCAAAATTAAGTTTTCAAACTAAAAGTGGGAAGTTTACTTATACTTTGGAAAGACAGAGACCCCAGAGTATGCTTACAATGAAGTTATGGAAAAACCAGTGGTTGCAACTATTGAGGCTGAAGAGTTGAAAATCAATATGGCACCAACAGTAAGAGAGTCCACAGATGTGTTCACTGAAGATTTACCAAGTTTACCACCAAATCGAGACATAAGAGTTTGGGATTGATGTAGTTCCACGATAACTCAAATATCCAAGCCACCATATCGAATGGCTCCAACAGAATTGAAAGAGTTCAAGACTCAATTACAAGAATTACAAGATCTCGATTTCATTTGACCCAGCATATCTCCATAGGGTGCTCCAGTACTTCTTGTTAAGAAGAAAGATAGGAGTTTAAAGATGTGCATAGATTATCAGGAGCTAAATCAAGTAACAATTAAGAACAGGTATGCCCTACCCAGAATAGACGAATTGTTCGATCAATTAAGGGGTGCGGCAATGTTTTCAAAAATTGATTTGAGATCTAGGTATCATCAACTTAAAATAAAGCCACAGGATGCTCCTAAAACAGCTTTTCGCACTCGGTATGGGCATTTTGAATTTTTTGTTATGCCATTTGGACTAACAAATGCTCCTGCTGCTTTCATGGATTTAATGAATAGGGTTTTCAAGGATAACCTTGATCAATTTGTGATTGTATTTATAGATGATATATTAATATTTTCTCAAAGCAAGGATAACCATGAAGAGCATATAAGATTAGTTCTTCAAAGGTTGAAAGAGAAGAAACTATGTAAAGTTTAGCAAATGCAAATTTTGGTCAAAAGAAGCTGCATTCTTAGGTCATATTATCACAAGAAAAGAAATATCTGTCGATCCAAAAAAGATTAAAGCGATATTAGATTGGCCAAGACCCACTAGTGCTCCTAAAGTACAAAGTTTCTTGGGTTTGGGTGGTTATTATCGAAGATTTGTCCAAGGATTTCCAAGATTGCCACTCCATTGACAAGGCTAACACAAAAACATGTAAGATTCAAATGGAATGATAGATATGAAGAAAGTTTTCAGGAAGTAAAGAGAAGATTAATACCAGCATCTATTCTGACATTACCGATTAACAGAAAAGAGTTCATAATTTACAGTGATGTCTCGATACAAGGACTTGGATGTGTTTTGATACAAGATAATAAAGTAATTGCTTATGCATACAAACAATTGAAGCCTCATGAGAAGAATTACCCAATTCAATATCTGGAACTTGCAACATTAATTTAAGCCTTAAAACTCTGGAGACATTATTTATTCGGTGAAAAATGCAAGACATTTACAGATCACAAGAGCTTAAAGCATATATTTACTCAGAAAGAATTGAACATGCGGCAAAACACATGGCTTGAACTGATTAAAGATTATGATGTGGAGATTTTATACCATCTGAAAAAAGCTAATGTGGTTGTAGATACATTGAACCGGAAGAAATAGATAAATGTAGGGGTGGGCAAAAAAACCGATCAAACCGAGAAACCGAACCGAAACCGAAAAACCAATCCGGAAAATACAATTAATCAGTCCATCGGTTTCAGTTTAGGCTCATGGTTTCAATTTTTTTCGGTTTTCGATTTCAGTTTCAGTTTGTAACCATGAAAAACCGATAGTTAATGGTTAACCAATATCTATAAATATATAACATTATATATAATTAATTTTTTTAAATAAAAAAAAGGCTAAGAGTTGAAACCCTAATGTAATATTATTAAGCATTGGTAAGAATCTAAATTACTTCCACTACTAGTGTTTTATTATATTATAGTTCTATCTATATGGACAAAGTTTTTATTTATTTATCTATTTTCTTTTAGAAGCTATTGGTGTTGTGATAGAAAAGAAGTTTATGAGGATGAGTTTAAGAGGTTTTGAACTTACATGACTTTATCCATTATAGTTAAGAGAAGTTTTTAATAGTATGTAGCTTTAAGAAATAAAATAGTTTAGTTTTTTATGACCAGCTAAAGATATGGTTAACCAGAACTTTTAGTTAACAATTATGCTATATGGTAAACCACAACTTTTAGTTAACAATCATACTAAATGGTTAAAAACCGAAAATATTAACCGAGAAAAATGGTTAACCGTTAAGATGATCAACCGTTAATAATTAACCGGTTTAGGTTTGAGATTTTAAAAAATCGATTCTAATGGTTAGGTTCAAAAAATAGGGTCATGAACTAGTTAACCGGTCCATGCCCAACCCTAGATAAATGTGGCAACTATGAGTACAAGTCAAGAAGAGATAGTAGAAGATTTTCAAAGATTAGATGTTGAAGTAGCCCTAGAGAAAGTTGATGTCATGTTAGCTAACTTGACTTTATGACCCATGATAATTGAACAAATTAAACAAGATCAGGAAGAGGATTTAAAAAGTAAAAAACTGAGAAATGCTATAAAGGAAGGGATAAGAAAGGAGTTAAAACTCGATGAAGAAAGCATTATCCGATTCAAAGATCGAATATATGTGCTGGAAATGAATGATCTAAGGAAAGAAATCTTGAAGGAAGCTCATACTTCAGCTTATTCGGTGCATCTAAGAAGCACAAAAATGTATAAAGATTTAAAGCAACATTATTGGTGGGATAACATGAAGAGAGAGATTGCAAACCATGTAGTGTTTGACATTTCAATAAGTGAAGATTGAACACCAAAAACCTGATGGTGAATTACAACCATTATCAATTCCTGAATGAAAATTGGATGACATTACTATTAATTTTGTAAGTGCTCTACCCAAAACCTTGGCTAAAAATGAAATGATATGGATTGTCGTGAATAGATTGACAAAGTCGGCACACTTCATACCATTAAAGGTCGGATGCTCACTTGAGAGGATGGAGCAAATATATACTAGGAAGATTGTAAGACTTCATGGGATACCAGCATCCATCACTTCAAATAGAGACACGAGATTTGTAAGTCATTTTTGAAGAAGTTTGTATCAAGCCCTTAGTACTAGAATTCAGTTTAGCATGGCCTTTCATCCTCAATCAGATAGACAATCAGAAAGGATCATTCAAATTTTAGAGGATGTATTAAGAGCCTATGCTTTAGACTTTAGACAATGTTGGGACAAACATTTGCCGTTAGTTGATTTCGTGTACAATAATAGTTATCGATCAGCAATACAAACGACTCCATATGAAGCCTTATACGGAAGGAAGTGTTGATCTCCTGTACACGGGGATGAAGTAGGTAAACGAGCTTTAATTGGTCTCGATTTAGTACAATAAGCTATTGATAAAATTCAAATAGTTAAGCAAAGAATGAAAGTAATTCAAGATCAATATAAGGGTTATGCAAATGTGAGAAGAAGACCCTTGGAATTCGAGATTGATGATTACGTCTTTCTTAAAGTGTCTCCAGCAAAGGAATATTCAAATTTAGGGTAAA
The DNA here is from genome assembly GCA_024138025.1 of Combretum micranthum. Lineage (NCBI taxonomy): Eukaryota > Viridiplantae > Streptophyta > Magnoliopsida > Myrtales > Combretaceae > Combretum > Combretum micranthum. The sequence goes on along the minus strand of JAMXBD010001751.1, from coordinate 251,004 downwards.
AGGAAAATTAAATCCAAGATACATTGGTCCATATGAAATACTTCAAAGAATTGGGCCATCGGCATATATAAACTAGCATTGCCTCCGAGTTTAGCAGGCGTGCATAATGTCTTTCACGTGTCTCAATTGAAGAAATGTATATCTGACATAGATGCTATCATTAATACAAATCAGCCAGAAATCCAACTAGATCTCACCATAATTGAGAAACCTGTCAAAATTTTAGGAAGAATGGACAAGATTTTAAGAATTAAAATGATACCCATGGTCAGAGTTCAATGGAGTAACAAGCAGAGCGTGAGGCTACTTGGGAAGTTGAAAGTGTCATAAGACAACAGTACCCAGAATTATTTTATCAATAAGGTAAAATAAGTTTCAAGGACGAAACTTCTTTAAGGAAGGAAATAATGATATAACCTAAATTAAACCTACTAAATTAATTTATATAAATTTGATTGTTGATTTCATGATTTAAATTGTTATAGTTAAGTTATGATAATTTGATTTGATGACATGATAAATTATTAATATTGAAATGATTTTCTTTGACCGAATCCCATACTCAGTTGGGTTTGAATACAGGCCTTTTATTTGATAAATCAAATTATTCAAGTACGCAGTAACTTATTCGTTGAGTGCTAGGTTAGACATTATCAAATCAAATTTAACTAAAAATTGACTTAAAAATTTGTGTGAATTGTTTGTACATGAGCCGTTGAAGCCGGTTCGAGGAGTAGCAACCTTGTTAACGCGGTTAACATGGTAGATTAGACACTTAGGTCACCCCTATCATGATGCAATGACTTTCATAAGTGGCTCAGCGGGTAATCGATAGAAAAAACGGTATCAGTGTAACATTTGCTTACTCTTAAAAGAAATAATATGATTTAGTTCACGTTTATAAGAACGACTGAACTATCAAATATTATAGATTAAGTTAAGTAAAATTGAGTAACAACTGTGAATCCTAGATAAAATTATTAATTGTAAAATTATGTAAGAGAGATAAGTATTCGAACTGCTTATATCAACCCCTTGAGCAACAAGACCCCAAAATCCCAAATTCCCAAGGATTGAAATCGAAATTTGAATACTCCAGTGTTAAAATGTTTTACTTAAATAAAGATAAATAATGTTATTTTCTCTTGCATTGCATTAGTATAGGAGAGTGTGTCACTATGTATTTGTTTGTATTACTCTGTATTGGGCTCCTAGCTCACTTTTTCCTCTACAGGTATCAATGGTGATGAATACTATGATAATATGGGATATGGCAGTAATTAGGAAGCATTCCTAAATGAGTGGGAAGATTAGGATGCTGAACCATTCCATTTTGTTTCCGGGGAAAAGAGAAAAAGTGAAACTTTGTTTTTGTCCAATATAATAGTATAGACTAAGGCTTTCTCAAAGCCTATATTTTGTAATATTAAGCACCTAAGTTTTCTAGCATGTATATTACAAGTTTAGTTTTATAACTTTTGAAGTACCATGTATGTTGGTACCATCATATGTGTTTATATAAAGTTATTTACTCTTAATTGAGTAGATTTTGTAAAGTTTTGTATTTTAACAGGTTGAGCAAGCAATTTCCATAAACTCCTTTTTCAGACAATCTTACATATAATATCTCCGTATATCGTACGCGGTTGAGGACTTGACATATAAAGTTTTAATTATATACATATTGGATCTTGACAAAATCATTGTACCCGACCCTGTCCCTATCTCTGCCCTTACCCTTGACTCTACCTCCACCTCTAATCCCACCCCTACTACTTCTACCAATCATCATGAACCCCCCCACCAATCACACATGCACACAAATACACTCATTTTAGGACCACCTTCATACCATCTACCATGGCTTGTTCTTCTTCTATTGCCTCATCTAACCCTCTTCACCATCTCTCACCACAACATCCACCTGCACATCAACTTCTTCTTCTAAACCCACTCACTCCATGCGTACTCGCTTGCAAACTGACATCACAAAACCAAAAGCTATCCTTAATCTCCACATACACAAAACCTCACTCAAGCCTTGTCACTATCCCAAACCCCTTCGATATCCCACTTAGGCTGCTGCCATGAGAGAAGAATTCAAATCCCTCCTTCAAAACCAAACTTAGATTCTTGTCCCACCTCAAGCTAACCAAAAGATTGTCAGTAACACATGAAAATCCAACAATAAAAACAATGCTGACAGTTAGGTAAAGTGTTATAAAGCTTATTTGGTTGCCTAAGGCTTTACTCAATAGAGAGGTATTGATTATGATGGAATCAAACCCACCACCATTCGCATTGCAATCTCTTATATGGTTTCTTCTTCATGGACCATTTGTCAACTTAATATCAAAAATGCCTTTCTACATGATCACTTAAATGAGATGGTTCATGAAACCTCCGGGTTTGTTCATCCACATTATCCCTACCATATGGTCACAAACAGGCTCCTCATGCCTAGTTCCATTAGTTTAGTACCTTTCTTTCTCACATCAGATTTAGTCAAAGTAAAGCTAACACGTCCATGGTCACATTCTTTCAAGGGTTAGACACACTTGCCCCCCTCATCTATGTTGATGACATCACTCTTACTGGAAATAACCCTCATCTCATAGCACATCACATATCCCTTCTCTGTCGACAATTTGTAATGAACGATCTTTAGGATCTTCACTTTTTCTTGAGTGTCAAGGCTAGCCACACACCTCAAGATTTACAGTTTAAGTCAATCTCACTTCACTCATGACTACCTCAAACGACACAACATGCACCTCAACAAACTAGTTCAAACATCAATCTCTCCCAAAGTCATCTTAGTGCCTATAGGTTTTTATTACTACCCAATCCCACTTCCTATCGAGAAATCATAGCACTCCAGTATATTACTATTACCAAACTAAATATCAATTTTGCAGTTAGTCAATTCAGTTAATATATGCATCAACCCAATACTAACCACTTGCAAGCAACCAAGCGAGTTCTTAGATATCTCGGTGGCACCAGGTCTACCTACTGTTCACATATCTTGCACATCCTTTACTACTTATGTTGATGTTAACGCAGATCTACCACAAGGTATGTCATATTTCTTCAACATAATCTAATCTCTTTGCGTTTTGAAAAAACAACCGACAATCTCCAAATGCTCCACTAAAGCAAAATACAAAGCCCTTGCTTATGTGGTTGCAGAATCCACTTGGAGTTGTCATCTCGTACGTTAGCTGCAAACCTCTATCCAAAGCCCAATCATTCCATGCTATGACAATCTTAGAGCTATTTACATGACTAGAAAGCCTATCCATCATAACCATATAGAACACATCAACATTAAATATCATTTTGTAAACAAGTTGTCACAGGTTAAGCCCTAGTCAAATATATTCCCACTCGTCATCAATGCACAAACATCCTAATGAAGAATCTCTTTACATCAACTTTCATTAATCACCATAACAATCTCGCATTAAAATTAGCACCATGAAATTGAGGGAGCGTATTACTGTGAATATTTTATTATTTAAGTCTATTGTGTGTAAAGGTTGTTTTAGTTATTTTTCTTTATTATGGAGTGAAGGCTCAAACCCTTTGTAAATATACATTCCTTTGCTCCACTTTGTATTTCATTCATTTGGAATCAATAAAACATAAGCTTTCTCCTATATTTGTTCAGTTTAAACAGTACTAATATGCCACATGTCTAGGTGAGTAGCGAGCAAATACCATATGTTTTGAACAAACGATGAGAACGATGTATAATTTTTATGAAATATATTCATATAGAGAAATTTTAGCAATAATTATATGCTATTAATCATTCTATATAGCGTGATGGTACCATTGAAATCATTCTCCTAGAATAGGGGATTGAAAAGGGAAATAAATATATATATATATATATATATAAAGCCTAGTTTGAAACTTCTAATAAATATGTAAAATGAGATTTTAATTTACTTAAATAAAAAATTACTTTAATTAGGAAGAAAATAGATTTAACATTTCCAATGTTCAAACTAATCTAAATATATAAACTAATTCCATATTGTTGGATTTTACATTAATAAACAATAACAAAAGAATATTTGATGTTTTGACTAATATTCACACTTTAAATATCTTCTCACATGCTTTTATCTTACCTGCATCTTTAGAGAACAGTTGAAATTTTTATATTTTTATTCAAATTTCAATGTTTTAAAACTTTATGATGATATGCATGATACACAAATGCATTCAAATTAAAGAGATTTTCAAAAAACTTAGATATCGGGTTTCATAGGAAAGTGTCTTCAAGTAGATGCCTTTATCATGCATCCAAGTCCGTCAATGAACACGTCACACTGCATATAGTGCAAATATTCAAACCGCCCTCGCCTATTAATCAATACTGCAACTACTACTTAGGCACCACAAGACACCCAAATAGATTGGGTTCATGTGAAAGGAATACAAGACACGAAGAGCCATGGGAGGCCATACTATCGAATGAAAACAGGAAAACTTTGTCCCATTCAAGCGAGAGCTATCCAAGCTTTAGGATTTAGTACTTGACGATACCCCTTCACTAAATAGATTTTTATTAAGCCAACCAAAGCTTTCCAATTGCAAATTCCAATTCTGCAGGCTGTTTCAATCATGACACGTGTTCTGTACCAAATGATCCTTCTATTTGCAGCAGGAACTAATGAAGGAAAAAAGCAATTTAACTACCAGAGTCAAAAATCTGCACATTTTTTTAGGGATATGTCTTTATGTAGACAAATGTTTGGAATCCTATGTTTACTAAATAGTTGACAGATTGTAATCATGAAAGACAAAATTAGATGTTACAAAACTAATAGATGTTATATTTATCCCAAAAAAAAACAAGTTTTATAGTTTTGCAATTCATTCTGCAACCCCTTTCTAGTAGTCAAGGTTTGTCCACTCATAAGTCCTTTATTGCATCTCTCTCCAATGTGATTTCTTGCCATGATTCCCAAACCATACTATTTAGAACCTGGGCCCTTCACTCCATCACAACTAATCTTGTTCTTGTTTATGATCCAGCGGACAAGGACTTGATTTGACCATGAATTCATTGAATCTGCAGCAAATTTCCTAAGCAGAGGTGCACTTGCTTCCTCTATTGATCCCCTTCATTAATATTGCAATTGATGCTTCCACTACCTTCTAAGGATTTGGTTGTTTATGATGATGGACACAGTTATGATGTCTCTAGATATGCCATAAACCATCAAAAGTATGCAATCAACTTTGATACCCCAGATGTTAAAATCTCTTTCAGACTTAGCACCTATCTTCAACGATTTGAAGTGACCATGTGCATGTGAAATCCTAAGATGCTAGACCAGACATTTTGAGTCCAACTACAAGAAAAGGATAGATGTTTGGGGTCATTTTGAACTGAAAAAAATTGGCATAAATTATCTTGCTCTTCCTTGAGGCTTTCTTAATAGACCCAGCGAGAGATGATTCAAAGAAGAAAAAGACCTAATAACTATAGAAGAAATAGCAAAGCATCAAAGAGGACCTCACCATTGCATCCTACCTTTACTGATCTTAAGTGGAAAAGTGGTATAGGGTTGGGTGGCAGGGAAAAATGGGACCTCACAACAAAGATATTTTGCTTCAATGCCCAAAACCAGGGCAAATCTTTAGTTCTTGCTTTGTGGCTGGATCATGAGGTGCTGATGTTCCCTCCATACTCCTAACATTGAGCGGTCAATTTGTCAGTCTGCTATTGGCAAATGTCTGCATCTGGGCTGCTTTGGTCATTCTAATTAGTTGCTACAGTAGATAAATTCATTCAGATGCATATATTTCAGACAATGTTTTTACTTATATTGAATCCTCAAATGCACCAACCTTTCACTTTTTCAGGAGGAAAGAACATATTTACAGGTTTTTTCCCCCTTTTTTTTTCTTTTTCAATTAATATGCAGTATTTATTTCCAACAAAAGAGGCAAAGTAGTTCTTATTGAAGTTTGATTTTCCATTGCACTTGATCAATTAGCAAACACCATCCAAATGGCTGTGCATAAAGTCAGCTATGATTGGAAAAAAGTCTATTTTCCAACTTCATGATTGATTTTAAGCTATGATATTGATGAAACATAGTATGTGCATAAAGTTCATGAATCCATGATGTAAAACATGACAAGATGAATGATGGGCAACGAGTGAGACCAACTTTTGAGGTTCTGTAGAGCACTATTTTTCACACAGGACATAGAAAGCAAAAGGCAGAAAAAAAGGAGGAAAAAATTGAGGAAAGAAAATTTAAGCATCACAACGAATATTTATTTTTTGGTATAAGAGTATTTATTAGTTGCATTACACTGCTCGGCTCAAAGTCATTCAACTTTAGGTTTTTCAAGTGTAAGTTCAATATGTACACTAATAACCACTTCGAAGGACAGTAAAATCTTTTAATTCAATCTTAACTTGGAAGCTATAACCAATGACAACTGCTAGACACTTCTGTATTTGCTAATCCAGCAATCACGCAAAAATTACTGTATTTAGCAACCTGTGATGTTTGTGAGTCACAAAATAATTATAACACATGAAACATGATATTAGATCACTCCATGAACCACTTCAGACGACTGGAGGAAGTTTCCGAATAAATGCATGTGTTAAAGGAACTCATGGTGCCTTACAGAGCTGTTGTATTAAATAATCGCCTTTTCTACGTCTTACCTCCAGTAAATCATCAGCCTGATTTGCTATATCAAGTAGATTGGCTCCAGGTATATGCAGTTTAGTTTTATCGTCATTTTTGAACACACCACCTCCTGCAGCAACCCTTCTCAAAAGTTCCATTCTGCTTTCTTTATCTGGAGTTCTACAAAGCAAGCCAATTACTTGAACCTAGAATAAAATAACTAATGCATTAGCCATCCACTTCATTTTAGAATAGCTTTAGATCCCAATGAATCACATGACCCACTTTAATAATTTATAAGGGAAGTAGAATTAGAATGGTCTATTTGCATTTTTAGATATATCCTTACATGTGGGGCGCATTTGTTTGTGAGATGGGATAACACTGTTTCCTTGATCACCTCCAGCAGTAGCTTGCGCTGAACAGGAACACTTTAATATCAGACAGATTACTTGCTTGAATCAGAAGAAGTATTTCAGAGCTTATAAAAAGATCAAATGGCTTAACAATAAGTTGATGCTCCTATTTCATGGCTGAAGCAACTTCACAAAATATTGACAGGCTCAAAATCTGAAAATGCTTTGTAACATCCTATTTACATGGCCTGATGAGCTTCAACAGTTTTGATTAAAGCTTACTGCATCATTTTTCAAATTAAGTATGGTTTAAAAAGTAAATCCAAGAAAAGAAAGCCTAAGTTACTTTTATTTTTATTGATCCCTGTCTGAAAGAACATCCAAGTAATTTTTTTATATATAAACCCATTTTCAAAAATGGTGAAACTTATTCCCCAGCAAGTACATGCTGAGAATCACCTCATCATCTTGATCCTTCTCAGCAACTTGAATCATGTAATCCAAAGCCATCATGAATCCTCTCTCCATTTCATCAACTCTTTTCCCAATAACTCCTTGTGCAGCCAATTCAACTGCTACCTTCTCAGATGCTTCATCCATTTTCATACCTTCCAACTACATTAAAAAGTCATAAGCACCAGTTAAAACACCACACATTAGCCTTGTTTGACTCAAAATATAATCTCAAGATCATCTGGGCATCCACATATATAGCCACACAGCACATGATCAATGTATTCCCTCTTTAAGATTTAATATGCCAAGCAACTCAAATTGAATAGATGAATAAACAGGCTGAGATACCCAAATTACACATACTTCTAGCACATATTATGGTCAAAGGATTTCTGATTGCAAGATAGACATTTCAAAAAGAGCTAATATATAAATGACTCTTACCTACATTTATAGTGGGGGGAGCAAGAGCATGATTATAATCACGCATGAACAATTTCAAACATATTGCAAATACAAATATAGCACCATTCCAAGAACAATTGTTTGTTATTTTTGACTTAAAACTACAAAAGAGATTAATTACATAACACTCAAAAAACCGAACTTCTCTAAATGAATGTTTTGAAATTGACAAAAACAACAGGGCAACAGCCAAAGGAATAAAGTTTCTGCCCCTGCATGATGTGTTTGTTTCAATCACATGTTATCATGTATGAGCATTAAAGCAGAAGGTCTCTGTGTCACAAATGAGCATGTGGTTAGTGGGACAGAGACAGTGACACAGTTTGGCACAGTAAAAACTTGGCGACAACCAAAGCATGACAAATAACAATAGGAACAGACAAATTCAAAACTTTACACAGGACACACAGATTAACAAAATCACTAGATATAACCCTCAACCTGAACTACTAAGTAATATAAGGGTACAATTGTTTTTTTTTTTCTGGAAAACCAGTGTAAGTTTACCTTACTTTTTTCCAAGGTTTGTTACAATCAAAACTTCACTTGACCACATATTTAAAGCTTTTAGCCTCATTTGGTATGTGAGACAACAGCAGTGACCAAACTTACTACATATGGTAAATAAGCAACTAAATGTCAAAAGAAGGCCTTGTAGCTGAACGGTATGAATACCATAATCCAAAAGGATGGACTAGGTTCAGTTTCCCTCCCAACACTTATAATAAAAAGCTTTCTACTCTTCTTATCACTTGCCACTAAAAGCTGCCAGTACCTACAACTATCAATATTACTACAATAAAATATAACAAACACAAAACTTTAAGAATCTGCAAATCATCAAGCCTTACAACCAAGTGGGATGAACACTACTCACCTCAATCAACTGGTTCGGGGGGGGGGGGGGGGGGGGGGGGGGGGGGGGGGCGGGGGCTGTGGTGGGTTTAGAAAAATTATACAAAAGACAAAGAAAAATACGCAAAACAGACACTACCAGCTTTACAAAGTGAATATCCGACAATAATCGGAGCAGGAACAGCCAAAACATGACAAAAGAACACATATTTTTCATATAGAGAATTATATATATGTATATGTATATATGTGTGTGTACATAAAAGAACTCACAAGGGTAATCATCTCTTCCAATACAGAAGTAACTTGTTCACCTCCTTTAAGCAAAGCCTCGTAGTGGGCCTTGCCCCATTTCTGGTCTTTATCATTATCCTCAATCCTGCTGCGTCCAAACAGTTCCTCGTCTGAGTATCCTCCTCCTACTTCATAGGAAGTAGTAGAGGCACAGTACGTTAAGGTTAAGGGGCGAGTGACCTTTCTGGTGGTGGGTTTGTGGAGATGGTGAGGAAGAGAGGGAAGAACTGGGTTGGTGGAGTGGATCGTGGAGGGAGTGATGGGGATGTTGAGCTTGTGTAGGAGCGTGGTCTGGGACAGCATTTTCTTGTTGCTATGGACTTCAGGGGTTTGGGGTTTTGGGGGGTTTGTGGTGGAGTCCGAGGTGAAACATGAATGCTACTACGGATAAGAAGCAAAGTTACGTTAAGTTGGAGGACTCAACCCAACGTTGTCCTAAACTCTAAAAATCGAGTTATCCGAAATGTAACAGATCATTGTGGCTTAGTTGGATTGGATGTGCAAGTGAAAATGCGCCGATGTAGCGATAATTTTAAGACAAACTCGCTTAGAGATATATTAATCAATTGACTGAACCAATAAAAAATAAACGAAATTTGAAAAAATAAAAAAGGAAAAACCTAGGAAGCTAGGGGAAAAAAGGTTAGTAGCATTAAAAAAGAAATTCAATCATGGAAAAGGAAAAGAAGTGATAACAAAAAATAACTTAATGAGTATTGTATGTTAACATCGGAATGTATGACATAGCTCACTCAACCCGCTACCCACTCTTACATAGATCAAAAAGCCCAAGAAAGGGCCCAAGAAGGGCCAAAAGGGCACCAATCCTACTGGCCCAAAAAGAGCCCACAATTAGCTCGAAGAGTGTTGAGCTCACGGCTACTTCAACATCTTAAAAAGTTCAAGAGCTCAACCTCAAGGTAAAGACCACGAGATCTCTACCTCAACCCCGCCCTAGGCCCAAAGGGGACATCGCCAGCTCGATCACACTCGATGCAGCAACTTCTTTACCCAGGCACCCTTTTTTACCTCAGGTGCTAGGTTAGCTACCACATGGAGATTCTCCTTAATAGAAAAAATTTGGTAGACTCCACCCTAGTATGGCCATGAACTATAAATAACATTGTCCCTCCATAAGGGAAGAGAGACATTTTTTACCTAAGTGAATATCCTTTTGATAAATCTTCTGAAAAAAAAAAACCATGGACTAACCTAAGTATCGAAATAGTCACGTTAGGCTACCCCTAGTGCATCTCTAACTGTTTTTTCTATGTTTATAAGGAATCAATCTCTACTAGCAGAATCTGCTCATGCAACACGTGGCAGCGCCATATGTGGGAACTCCCTCCTAAAGATAACTCTCATGAAGAGCTCGAGTAACTTCCTCCTAAGGGTAACTCCCCATGAAGAGCTTAGGTAAATCCATCCTAAGGATAACTCTTATGAAGAGCTCAGGTAACTCCCTACCAAAGGTAACTCTCTTCAAAAGATTGAGCAACTCTCTCCTAAAGGTAACTCCCATAAAGAACTCGAATAACTTTGCCTTAAGGATAACTCTCTCCTAAGGCTAACTCTCTCCTAAGGCTAACTTCCTATGAAGAGTGTCATGGTTGAAAGGTTAGGGTCTTTTGGGAGTGTTTAACTTAGGCATATAGTGTTGTGAGTGGCATCAGTAGATGGTTTGTTCATGGTGTGGGTTGACTTTGGAAGAGGATCTAGCCTCCCATAAACAAACTAATTAGGAGCTGATGCTGCTCACCTAATGAGGCCAAGGAAAGCCAAAACCAGTTAAAACAATTAAGCCTCCCAGATATATGAAGAAACTGTGACAAAGCCTAAAAGGTACTCCTTATAAGAAGGTAGAGCTCGAAACAAACCTAGGAAATAAAAAAAGATAAGACTGTCTCGCCATTCAAAATATCAATAAATAATGATATAATGAATGGTCGAGCACTACATGGAAACTCTATGAGGAGTGAAACTCCTGTCCTTAACAATTAGTATTAGAACTAAACTTCCCAGCTCCATCAAATCGCTTAAATACTACCCAAAGTACTTAACAAGTGGGTAATTCTTGTTGTGGATGTGGTTCATGTAGGTAAAGCTCACCAGGAGCGACCACCAAAGGAAGGACATCGTTGCTAGAGGGCAATTGTGTCATGAGTCGTAGGGATAAGATTTTGCTATAATCTTGTTGTCAATTCAGCTAGTATGGATGAAGCTTAAGTGGAGTAGCCACTAGAGGGAAGACATCATTGCTAGAGGATAATTGTATCCCAACTTTGGGTTGAAGCAAGAATCTATGCTCAAACCTTATCGTTAGGCAACTCGATAGGAGGAGATCTTGGGGGATGGAGAAAGGAGTGAGGGTGAGAGAAAGCCTATAGGAAGTCCAAATTCCTAGGTGTGTTGATAACAGGTGTGAAGAAGGGGTAAAGAGCTTAAGAGTGGGTACTAATAGTAGTAGATTTATCTCATGACAAAGATGTCATGAATTTAAGTACGAGAGAATGTTACGGTCCGAGAGTTGAAGATCTTATGGGATTGTTTAGCTTGGACATATAGTATCGTGAGTGGCATCAACAGAGGGTTTGTTTATGGTGTAGGTTAACTTTAAAAGCGGGTCTAGCCTCTCGTAAACAAACTGGTTAAGAGTTGATGTGGCTCTCCTGATGAAGCCAAAGCAGAGGCGAAACCAATTAGAATAGTTAAGCCTACTAAATATATGGAGGACTATGGCAAAGTCTAGAAGGCACTCCTTATGAAAATATGAGGCTCGAAACAAACCTGGGAAATCAAGGAAGATAAGACTAGCTGCCATCTAGATTAGCAATAAACGATGATATAAGGGATGATCAAGCACCACAAGGGAACTCTTTGAGGAGTCAAACTCCTATCCTGTGACAACGAGTTAAACTAATTCCCCATGAAGAGTTCAAGCAACTTCCTCCTAAAGGTAACTCTCCTCAAGAGCACAGGTAACTCCCTCTTAAGTGTAACCCCTACGAAGAGCTCGGGTGATTCCTCTCAAGGGAAACTCCCTTCAAGAGCTCAAGTAACTCCTACCTAAAAGTAACTCCCCCAAGAGCTCAGGTAACTCCTTAAGGGCATATCCCAGTAAGAGCCCATGCAACTCCCTTCGAAGAGAAAGACCCCCCAATAGCTCGAACATAACACACCAACAGGCTATGTCTATAATCTAGACTAAGATCGCTACCTACAAGAGCAAACGTGAGCTCAAACTACATAACAAGGCAACAAAGAACTTGAGGCAAAAAGAAAACATAGATTTCATTAATTCGAAGCAGATCATTACAATAGTTTTGATTAATATCTCGACTAGGTTAGTTTTGATTGGCATCCCAACCAAAAGCTTACAAAATGAATCTCTATAAATCTATAAATCCACAAGGGTATCTGGTCTACAAGCCAGAAAGTCATCACATATATGTGATTTTCGAGATGGGAAATTTGAAGGAGATTCAATCTTTAGGCTGGAGGTACTTAATTTCCTCCACGACCTTAGAAGAGCTACAACGCGATGCATCATCTGGTCAACTCTAACTCGAAAATGTGGATTCAACCCATGGATGACCTCAGTAAGGCCCATAAGCTTACAGTTAAATCCCATGAGGTTGCCATGAGCCCGATCTCTTGAACACCAATCTTCCATGCCTTCAACTTCTCCCACTTGTCATGAAAATGGTGCAAGGAATGTGGTGGGTGTCGAATCCAACAAAAATAAATAACCTACTCTAAGATTTGTAAACAGTGGTGAGCAGGATCGTCTCCACAGGGACTGGTAAAAATCCTAAGTTTCTATCGGAGATTGAGAAGAGAAAAAGAAAATAAAATTGAGGGATTTTTGAAATCAAGCAAATAAAATAAACCTATTTCTAATTAAGAAGTTTTATATATTCAAAAGATTATCTAGCCTAGGTTTCATTACAACTCAATTCTCATGATTGATCATAGACTCAAATATTATTATTCCTACTTTGAATAGGTTAGTTATAAATTCCAATAAGCATTGAAATTCAATTTCTCCTTAGATATTAAATAACCAAGATAAGATCTTTAATTATTCCTAATCGAATAGATAACCCTAAATACGCTCTTAAGGTTTAATCCATCAATTGCATTAAGAAATGAGAAACCTAACCCTAATCAACAATCTCATAGAGCATGGATCATTTAAATTAGATTATATTTCATCACAACATCAAATAACCATCTATTTTATGACTATCGTGTTGTTTCATCACCTATATTAGATTACTTATACAATTACGGATATGAGTTCTAATTGATTGAATATTGTTCAATCATCCTACAACCGGATCCAAAGTTATAAGAGATAATCAAGCAATAATAACAATAGAATAAGATGAAATACAAATATGCAAAGATGAGAATAATAGAAATCAAACCCAATTAGGTCTCACAATCCATCTTGAATTGAGTTGCAATAATCCCTTGGCTAGATCAAGAGATTAGTCGTTCATGATTTAAGAAAAGCAATCTTTAGGGTTCTTGAAAGTATAAAGAATGAATAATAATCTCTCTAATGGACTTCTCTCTCTATATATAGGAAAGAACAAGACTTTCTCCCGTATGAAAACTGGCTGGCTTGGAGTTATGAAATGGCTGGCTGCCATTTTTCATCGCACAGGAAGCTGGAGAATTGATGGCCGGCTCATGGCCGGCGGCTATCACACCATGGCCTGCGGCCATGGCTCTTCTGGCCATTTTCTTCGCTTCACCGAGGCTCCATGGCTGGCGGCCATCTTCTCATGGCTGGCGGCCATCAGGCTTGTGGTCATTTTCTCCATGCTTTATTCATCTAAATCTTTCCTTTAGCTTTATAAACCTGAAACACAACATTAACTTGATTAAGTATCAATTCCTCATGATTTCTATAAGATTAATAACAAGTTTATCAAGTTTTATCCATTATAGATTGAGTAAATTATATCTCAACAAATTCCCCCACACTTAAACCATTGCTTGTCCTCAAGCAATACAATTAGAACACAATTGAAATCTATCATAAGAGTGCTAACTTCACTTTTTGAATTCCAAGCATCTTTCTTTGATTATTCTTATGACATGCAATTTTAGTGCCTACCACTCTGACCAAATTGATCACATGTAATTAAAATACTTCAATCAAAATTCAAAAGCTAATCTAAACAGAACAAACTTTAATCCAAATGTTTAGCAAGAGATTCTTCTATTCAAAAGTAAATTCTCAGTTCAGTAAAGAAAAACACCCATTTGGACTTCATTGGATATTTAACAGATATATACTCCTCACAACATAAAGTAAAAGCATATGATATCAACTCTTTCCTTAGATTTTCTCCATATTTATTATAAGTCTTATTTCAGTGGTACTTTAGCATTCATATTCCTTTTGATTTATTCAAGCATATATTGAGCCTTCAGAGTGTGTTCTCTGGACGGGTTTTTGCCCGCTTCTTTTCAGCTCTTATTATATATTTTCTTTTTCTTTCAAAGCTCATATAGTGAACTTTCGCCTTTCCTCCCTTATCGTTATAGTGAGTTCATTGAGTCGGTACATCCCGGGCTCATCACCCAAGTAACCAGGTTTAAAAGGGACCCCTAAGAACTCTCTCTCACTCTAACATTCAAGTTTGGATACTCATAACTCAATTGCTTAAGTTAGCGGAGTAGTGGCTATGCTTGTTTCTTTACTTTGAATGCAATACACATAAAAGACTTTTTTATCATGGTTCACTAAGTAAAAAGTGTCATTTATCTCTTTTACTAGATGTTGAAAAATTCTTTTAAAAAGAATTCAAGAGGAGTATATACATGTTAACTTATTCCTAGAAGTAAACCTGTTTATTTTTCACTTAAGAACTCGACCTACTCTTAAACTTCCAATTCTAAGGCTAAATACAAGATAAATTTGTTCCTCAAAGATTTTGCTACTCAATTTTGATCAAGTATTATAATCACAACAATGGATGAGTAAGACACTTTAGCAAGTCCATTTCCATATTTATGTAGATGCTATATAAATCATTTAGCACAATCTCCAGATTTCATAAAATTTTTGAAAAATTTTTGCAAAAAATTTGGCCTAAAATTGCCATTAGGAATATAGTGTCAAGTACACAAATCAAGACAAATCAGATCAGATATCTCAAATATGCAAATATATTCAAATATTCCGACATCAACAGACAATAATACTCAAATCTCCTTATCATCTTATCCCTTCCCCCACACTTATTTTGAACAGTGTCCTCACTGTTCCTAATTCAGCCCATAATAGGTAAGGAAATAAAGATGAAGGATAAAGGAATAACGATACTTCCCCGGTTTAGTACTTGAAGCTCTTTTGAAGTTCTTGTCCTTTAAAGCTCTTGAGAGAATGTTTCCTTCAAAACCAAACTAACTGCAAAACAAAAACAAAAAGAAAAACAAAAGCACACAAAAGCAAAAACATTAGTAACTAATAAAACCATGGGTTGCCTCCCATGAAGCGCTTCTTTATAGTCCTTAGCTGGACTATTCCAACTCATCTCATGGAGGCTCAAAGATAAAAGTCTCCCCGTTTTCAGCCATGGGGAAAATCTCCAATAAACTCCTCTCTTGATTCACCCTAGTGATTCTCCATCTAAAGCCCTCAACAATTGATCATAAAATTGATCACTAGTGTGCTTTTTAAGCTCATCCTCCTTCTTGAGATTCAACTCATCATCTCTTCTTTTCTCCTCAAATTGTCCAGTGTCAACACTAATCTCTCCAAGCCCATCCTTCTTAGATTCATCAACTAGGCTCTTATCTTCCAAATCTTCCACAACCTGTTTTTCATCTTTATGAATAGCAAAAATTTGAGAAATATTTGAAGTGATTTTCTTTTCACTATCCACAGAGAATCTAATGATTTCCCCATCAAACTCCATTGTCATGACTCCTTCATTCACATCAATTTTGGTGTTAGATGTTTTCATAAATGGTCTCCCAAGCAAAAGTGTAGGTGATTGTGAATATATCTCCTCACCCATATCAATTACATAAAAGTCAGCGGGAAACACTAATCCATTGACTTGTACCAAAACATCTTCCAAAATACCTGATGGATATATATTGGATCTATCTGCAAGTTGCAAGATTACTCTTGTTTCTTTCAAAGATCCAATATTCAGTTTCTTATAGATTGAAAGAGGCATAATGTTAACTGAAGCCCCTAGGTCACACATGCAATTTTCAATTCTAACATGACCTACTATACAAGGAATAGAAAACGTACCAGGGTCCTTGCACTTTGGTGGTAGCTTCTTTTGAAGGACAGCAGATATATTCTCACCCATAAAAGCTGTCTCACTCCCTTTAAGCTTCTTCTTATTTGTACAAAGATCTTTCAGAAACTTCGCATATCGAGGTATTTGCTTAATCACATCCAATAATGGAATGTTTACCTCGACTTTTCTAAAAGTCTCCAAAATTTCCTTCTCATCATCCAATATCTTGGACTTATTCAACCTAGAAGGGAATGGGGGAACAGGTTTATAGAACGGGGGTGAAAATTTTTCTACTTGTTTTTCCTCCATGTGGGGGTTCTCTTTTTCAAAATCTTTGGAGGTGGTCTCAATTACCTTCCTACTAGAGTTTTGCAATTCCTTTCCAGATCTCAAGGAAATTGCACTCACATTTTCTTTATGATTAACAGTATTAGAAGGTAACTTACCTTGTTGCTCCAACTTCCTACAGAGGTGGCAAGGTGACTCATTTGACTCTCCAAATTGTGAATACTTTTTCTTGTCTCATCCTGAAATTGCTTCGTGTTAATTGCAAGAGACTTGACAATATCTTCAAGTGATGAACTTGAAGACGAAGCTTGTTGTGGTGGTGGTTGAGGCCTTGGTTGATAGCTGAAGTTTGGATGGTCCCTCCAACCAGGATTGTATGTGTTGGAATAGGGATCATATCTTCTTTGAGGGGGATGTGTTTGTCCTGGAAATCCACCAATTGCATTTGCATGCGCATATGAGTCATCTTGAAGGGTTGGACACATGTCTGTGGGGTGATTTGAAGCACAAATACCACAAGCTTTCGCTTGTTGGGTATTTCCAAGGATAACCTGCTGGACAAGAGAAGTCAAGTTAGATAATTGAGATTCTAAGTGTGAGACACTTACCTCGTTGACTCGTCTTGTTGAAGGATCTTGTCTGAAACCGAATTGTTGGGAATTTGCAGCCGTGAGTGAGATCAAATCCCTAGCCTGAGCAGGGGTTTTATCTACTATCGCTCCTCCACTCGCTGCATCCATCATCTTCCTCTCCAAAGGAAGCAATCCTTCATAGAAATATTGTATCAGGAGTTGTTCTGATATGCCATGTTGAGGACAACTGGCAACTAATTGTTTGAACCTTTCCCAATACTCATGCAGATTCTCAATTTCTCTTTGTTTAATCCCACAAATTTCCCTCCTTATGTTTGCGGCTCTAGTAGCAGGGAAAAATTTGTCCAAAAATGACTTCACCATGTCGGTCCAAGTGGTGATTGATCCAGGGGGTAGATAGAATAACCAATCTTTGGCTCTATCCTTTAATGAAAATGGGAAAGCCCTCAATTTAATTTGATCTTCAGATATCCCATGAGGTTTCATACCCGAACAGACAACGTGGAACTCCTTCAAATGTTTATGAGGGTCCTCGTTTTCCAAGCCATGAAAAGAAGGCAACAAATGAATCAACCCGGATTTCAACTCAAAATCCACATTCAATTCAGGGTATTGAATACAAAGTGGTTGTTGAGTCACATCCGGAGTTGCTAATTGTCTAAGTGTTCGGTCCGGATTTGCCATCTCTTCCTTTTCTTCTTCTAAATCCAAACTTTCAGATTCTTCTCTTTCTGTCTCACTGGATGATTCTGATAATTCCAATGCTTGAGTTAATCCAGGAGATGAAGTTGAAGTTGCGTCTAGAATACGCTGTTTTGATTGTCGGCGCAATTCCCGTTCCGTCTTCTCTATATCTGAATCAAATTCTAAAGTACCTTTGTGAGAAGCACGGGTCATAAAAAAAATCAAAATAAAAGAAAAACAAGAACAAGGCAATAAGAAAGGAATAAAAAAAATAAAAGAAATAGAAACAGGGAAATTTTTTAGACACCAATCCCCGGCAACGGCGCCAAAATTTGGTGGGTGTCGAATCCAACAAAAATAAATAACCTACTCTAAGATTTGTAAACAGGTGAGCAGGATCGTCTCCACAGGGACTGGTAAAAATTCCTAAGTTTCTATCGGGTTGAGAAGAGAAAAAGAAAATAAAATTGGGGGATTTTGAAATCAAGCAAATAAAATAAACCTATTTCTAATTAAGAAGATTTATATATATTCAAAAGATTATCTAGCCTAGGTTTCATTACAACTCAATTCTCAGATTGATCATAGACTCAAATATTATTATTCCTACTTTGAATAGGTTAGTTATAAATTCCAATAAGCATTGAAATTCAATTTCTCCTTAGATATTAAATAACCAAGATAAGATCTTTAATTATTCCTAATCGAATAGATAACCCTAAATACGCTCTTAAGGTTTAATCCATCAATTGCATTAAGAAAAGAGAAACCTAACCCTAATCAACAATCTCATAGAGCATGGATCATTTAAATTAGATTATATTTCATCACAACATCAAATAACCATCTATTTTATGACTATCGTGTTGTTTCATCACCTATATTAGATTACTCATACAATTACGGATATGAGTTCTAATTGATTGATTATTGTTCAATCATCCTACAACCGGATCCAAAGTTATAAGAGATAATCAAGCAATAATAACAATAGAATCAGATGAAATACAAATATGCAAAGATGAGAATAATAGAAATCAAACCCAATTAGGTCTCACAATCCATCTTGAATTGAGTTGCAATAATCCCTTGGCTAGATAAGAGATTAGTTGTTCATGATTCAAGAAAAGCAATCTTTAGGGTTCTTGAAAGTATAAAGAATGAATAATAATCTCTCTAATGGACTTCTCTCTCTATATATAGGAAAGAACAAGACTTTCTCCCGTATGAAAACTGGCTGGCTTGGAGTTATGAAATGGCTGGCTGCCATTTTTCATCGCACAGGAAGCTGGAGCATTGATGGCCGGCTCATGGCCAGCGGCCATCTTCCTCCCAGGGCCGGCTATGAAAGATGGCCGGCAGCTATCACACCATGGCCTGCGGCCATGGCTCTTCTGGCCATTTTCTTCGCTTCACCGAGGCTCCATGGCTGGCGGCCATCTTCTCATGGCTGGCGGCCATCAGGCTTCTGGTCATTTTCTCCATGCTTTATTCATCTAAATCTTTCCTTTAGCTTTATAAACCTGAAACACAACATTAACTTGATTAAGTATCAATTCCTCATGATTTCTATAAGATTAATAACAAGTTTATCAAGTTTTATCCATTATAGATTTGAGTAAATTACATCTCAACAGAATGGAACTTGGAATATGAGAGATGATCAGCTTCTCTCCAGCAATCGAAGTCACAAACAATACTAAGAAGGGATTAAAAGTTGCTTAGGGGTGATAAGGCATCCATATCGTACCACGACCTAAAATAAATGGGATGACACTGCACCATTCGCTCAAGAATCCCAACTCGAAAAGTGATAAGTGTATTTTACTTTATTCTATTTATAGAAATTTAGGCTTAAATTAATGTACTTTTGGAGAAATTCCTATTAATTTGGTGCTTTTAATGTTTAATTGTTGTTTTACAGCTCCTTAGATCAAAAGAAGAAGAGGTGGAGTATTTAGATTTAGATTTGGAGCAAAACAACAACAAGACTTGAAGACAGAATCAGTTAAGCCCTGCAAAAGCACTTGTCAAGGCCAAAATGTTAAGGCAAAATTATTCTGTCACGCTCTATATCGAGCCCTCGACATGACCCTCGACGTGTTTTTTTTAGGTGATCGAGCCCTAAATATGACCTGCGAGAGTTGTAGAATGAAGATTAAACCTTTGTTTGACTAAAGTCGCGCCTCAAGTCTCAAGACCTAAACGTCCTAAATTTATCCCTCGATGGAAAGATAAACAAAAACTCATGCATTTTGACAGAATACTCAACCTAAGTTCAAGGCCTGAATTCGATGTAATACTTAAGCACTCGATCACCCCACGACAAACTAATGGGTGAGCAGATGCGCGCATGAAGAAACAAAATGAATTCTATTATTAAAGAATCTACCATGTTAATAATAAAATTGTCAAGATTTCTGTGCCCTTAGCCTATGTATAAATTCCTAACGTAGTATAGAGAAGAAATTATGAGGTGAAAGAATAAGTTTTTTCTTACTTTATAAATCTTATGTTTTCTAGGTAAAATCAATTTAATCCATTGTCTGTAATTTTTGCGAGACTCTGGTCGTAATTGAAATATTCTTTGATTTAATTTTATTTCTTCATAAATTATGCTTAATGTTTAAACCCATACAGAAATAATTCCCTAGAGCTTAGGGTTTATGAATCAAAATCCCAATTCATATGAGTTCAAATATGTTTTTAAGTAAATTAACCGAATATTCGTGATTAGTCGCTTAAATTTATTTTCATGGGTCTAATTATATAGTGCAACCGTTAAACCCATGTTTGATTTCAACTGAATAGGCTAAGAGGTCATTCTTTTGAATAAATCGGTGACTATTAATAGAGTTGGTCATAATCGCCTTAAGAGAGGGGTTGTGAGATTTCTTGTCCTTTGTTTTTAAAATTTATTGAGTTGGTTTTAAAACAAAGGATTGTTAAGCTTTACGCAGGTTTAGATCGTTGATAGCTTGAGAAGAGATTCTGATGGTTTATTCTAAGTCTAAAGTTACTGACCTTAAGAGAGGCTTTAGCTTACCTCAGTGAATCTGACAATACAAATATACCAGCAACACTCTCTGAGAGTTTTGATTTGAAATTGCATGATAAGAAATCAATGAAGCAAACCCTAGGCTATTGTCTTGCATTTTTACAAACCCATCCTTAATTTTGCCTTGAAAAAGTTTGTGAATATTCATTAACCTAGTTTAGCTTCAGTTTTCAGCATGTTCTTCTATTTTTCTTTGGCTAAATAATAGATGAAATCGGAGTAAGGTAGTTGCCACCGTTCCTTTGGGATCAAACTTAAAATTTTCTATGCTACTTCGATAGGTGTGCTTGCCTATTATTGGTAATTGCTAGCCAAATTAAGCAAAACCTACTAGATTTATAAATTTTCGAAAACTTTAACTTTGCATTCTTTAAAAAGGTTTTTATCCAACTTAATTCACCAAATAACCAAGAAGCAACTGATGAATGGCCTTCAATAAGAAATGTCCAAACTTGGCCACCATTAGCTACGACCACCCTTAAGCACCGAGCCTTTTTTCCATGCCACTTGTCATGAAAATAGCTCAAGGAAAGGAGCTTGAAGAGTGAGAGAAGGCCAGTCCCCCTCTCCACGACAATCCTAACCCTTAATAAGCCATCAGGCAATAGAGCCATAGAAGGAGGACAAGCCCTGATTCTCTCTATTCACTATGTTGTAATCACCATAGCCACCATCACAAGTTCTTAAGCCAAGCGATCTCGGCCTTGGGGCTACAAAAGAGAAACACTACCCCAGGCCCGGCATAGAAGTTAAGAAGAGAATCAAACAGAGTTAGAAGCTGGCATAATGAAGTAACATGGCCTCTAGGTAATCACCTTGACCCCTTCTCGAATCTATGTAAATAGAGATAACAAAGCAACCAACAACGTTTAACAAAGACAATAGAGCAAAAGGAATCTAGGCATACAATCCATAACCTCCAAGGGCCCGACCTATCCAACCATAATAAGTCAAGAAATGTGTCAAACCAGGGTAACAATATTTTAGCAAAAAGAGGGGCATGAAGCATGGAAATATGAATTTGGAAGAAGGAACTTAACTTAAAGTTTAAGAATTGAGCTATTTGAAGATGTGATAGATACTTCTCTAGCCGAAGGCAATATTTATAGGCAAAAAGTGAATGTGTATCCTGATAATATTTAATGCAATCAAATCTTGAAGATCTGCATGTACATCTCAACCGTCCAATTAATCGTGGAAATACATGAAGCTTCAAAAAGAAATTTTCTAGCCATGCATAGGCCTAGCTACCTTCCGATCACTTATAACTAGTCGACCATAGACTGCTACTATAAGTACCAAATCAACCAATCCAAATCGCTTATGTTGTTACCACGTAACAAACCCAAGTCAAGTTAAAGAAAGACGATTTTAACATAAAAGATGAGTCCACCGAGCTTTAGAATGACCCCCAAAAGACAAATAAAACTATGAACACTTAATAAAATTTCAAAAAGAACGGATATAGCCAAAAGAAAGAACCATGAAGAGAAGATTTAGTCCAATCGATGGAATCAATGCATAAATCAACCAAAAAAAAAAAATAGAGAGAGAAAAGAAAGAGATAGATGATGATGCAAAGAAAAAAAAATACAAAAAAAATTTCCCTTTATTCATTAGTCGATGGATTACAATCACAAGGCACCTCGGGCCTATAACAGCTATGAACTTCATAACGAAGCTCTAGAACAACCTATGTTACTTTCTACACTGTCTTACAATCACGGAAGATCTCCTCATTCGTGACAAGATAGGGAGATTAAGGGATAACTTAAGCTAGACTTGCCTCAGGAACCCCTTCATTATCCTCAACTCAACCCTCTTTGCATGACCCAAGGGTCAAGGTGGGGTTAGAAGCATCGATTAAAAGGACTACTGATGCTCCCTCGAGCAGTGACCTTAGCTCGGCCCCCTTCCAACCTATGAAGGCTCTTGCTTTTCTTCTTTATTTTACCTCTTCATCTTCGTCTTTCTCCTTCCTGTCATCAGCAAGGGCCTCGCTAAGCTGCATAGCTAAGAAGCAAGGTCTAAGTTCGGGTATCTCTCAAGAACTTTGCTTTGTATCAACTTAGTGTTGTCCTCGCAATCTTTAGAGGTCGGTCATGCCATCATTCTTAAAGAGTTCCTTTAGAAACCATTGCTTGGTCGCCTCAATCTGACTGCTGCTTTCCAAGCTGCCACACGAGCCACATAAAGATGAAAATAATATAAAAAATATAATAATAACACCAACAACTAATGACGACAATGACAACAGGATAAAGAAAACAAAAGTTAACAAAAAACCACTACTTCGAGCCTCTCTCTCTGAGCAGAATGCACAAGCCTCTTATTTAGCTTATTAAGCTGTGATGTGATAAACTCAGCCTCTTCTTTTGCTTGTCAATTCTACATGGCATTGTCAGTAACGAGATAAGGACTCCCGATGATGCTTCACATCTATCCATTCCTTCTCGTATCCTTCAATGACTGCCTAGGATAAGATTATAGCCTCTTAGCCTCAGTTACATCGCTCTAATACCAAAGGACCTTCACCTCCACTTCATGGAGCAATGTCTATTTCTCTTCTAAAGCATCACTCAAGTTGCTCTTTAACCTAGTAACTTCCCACTTAGCCTTGGCAAGCTCTTTCTCTAAGTTGACCTTTAATCTCTCAAACTCCTCAAAACCTAATCAGAAGACATCAAGCTTAGTCACAAGAAAAACCCACAAAAAGAATTTCACGCATATAAGAAGATGATTTACCATCCTATGATTCCTCCTCAAATACCTCAAAGCCTTAGAGGCCATCACCACAGCTTGAAATACATAACAAAGGAGTGGCGAATACATAACAAAGGAGTGAGAACCCTTATAAAATTCACCACAATTTGAACAAAAAAATTATAATTACCTCATACATCTTACATGCCGAAAAGTCCAGCGCTAAATCCTCAAACAACACCAAACAAAGTCATCAGCCCCATTATTATCTTCAATGAACTAAACTCTTCAAAAGAGGTCCACTCAAGATGAAGAACTCTCCATTTCAAGGCCTTACCCCTAATAAAGTTAAGTGGACCCCCAGCAACTCCCCTGCTAG
This sequence comes from Combretum micranthum, assembly GCA_024138025.1. Taxonomy (NCBI): domain Eukaryota; kingdom Viridiplantae; phylum Streptophyta; class Magnoliopsida; order Myrtales; family Combretaceae; genus Combretum; species Combretum micranthum. The sequence goes on along the minus strand of JAMXBD010001751.1, from coordinate 226,922 downwards.
GTTGATCCCTGTGAGCTTCAGCCTTCGATTGGCCATAAGGGATGCTAGTGCCGCTCCCCGAAACCTCGGTTCTAGGTGATGCTAAGGCATTCATTGCAATCCAAACGAGGAAGGTTGAGCCCTACTTTGTACCTCAAGATCAAGGGTTTGGCAAAGCGTGCACAATCTAAATGCTCGGATCAACAATAAGGACAATACTCCCTTGATCCTACACGCCAACCTCAACAGCTTTCATGTCAACTCAGACAGCTTGCTTCTTTGTAAGTGCCTTCTTTTTAGTCTAAGCCTTCTTCCACTTTTTTCGTTAATGGCCACACCAAGAGATCATTGATATCCCTCATCTCCAGCTCGATAACTATACTTGAAAAGAAAAATGATAGCAAGGAGTCAACATAGAAACAAACACCCTCTGAGTCGAGCTCAAACACTAAAATACTATGCCCTTGTCACCAAACAACAATGATGTTCTACTCGAGCTCAACCTAACAAGAGTTAGATAGGGGGAAGAGAGAGAGAAATGGTATATCCACATTCAAAGAACCATTCCGCACCTCAAGAGCTGACACTTCATCACCATCGGTAATAGGTCTCCTTTAGATAATTCCTGACTACGAGTTAGCATTTAAGGGCCTCCACCTCACAACCTCATAAACTCAATAGGTCTCTAATCCTTAGCATCACGAAGCCCAAGCTTTGATAGCCTCTTGGAATGAATAGGAGGGCACCACTTCACTTAGAAATCGAACTTACTTGCAACCCATCCTTAAGCCGAAACATAAAACCAATTTTTAGTTTCGCTCTGTTTGAGCTCTTGACCATCAAAGAGCATGAATGAACTCTTGCTTTGCTTGGTAAGACAACACCATTTTGAATTAAACTTCTTGAAGGTATAGTACCTCTAAAATATAGTGAGGATAGGCCTCACAGACACACCTAGACATAAGATTCATAGCCACAGGATACACCAAGCATTTGGAAGTAGCTATACAGGGCTTAGTTTATGATGATTATAAAATCCTTCTGGAAAGAAGAAAGGGCATCCTTAACCAAATCAAATGCCTTAATGTACAAGGCTCCCCAGTAGTAGACTTGGTTAACCAAGACAGAAGTATGACCTCCATTCTTCAGGGGAACCTTGCATCTCTTTCAGCCTTTGAGCTTTGCGTTAGTAAGACTACACTTAACTCCATTCAGCCCAATGCCATCGATGCTTCGGTGTATAACAGTTCGCAGACTCCAACTCCAACTCCTCACCATCTTCAGCATGCTTACCCAGTAGGGTCTGATGAACCTCTTCAGGAGGTGTAAGAACTGTGTCCCTTAAGTCCTCAATGGCTTCCATAACCTTTGGACCCTAATCACCCCTCTAAGTTGAACCCTCGCTCAATGTCCTCCTCTCTCCACTTAAACTTAAGCTCCTTGAGCTAATGCCTAAACCTCCCGGTCATTTCCCCACTACATTGGTAATCCTTTGAATCTTATCACTAGAGTTATGAGAAAAGGATTGAAAGTTACCTGAACTTAACATTGTTGAATGTCAGAATTGTATGGAAAGAACAAACATGAAGGATGATTGTCAATGAAAATCCTTCCCTAAGACTCTAGTATTTATAAAGGAGCGAAGGAGGAGACGTGACGACTTAACCCCTCGAAACATGGAAATGTATCCCAACAAAGGTTTGCAGTGACATCACGGCCGTTAAATGTCAAAATTCATTATTACAATTGCTACGTCTTTTCAAATCTAGGGAACTTCTTGGGTAAGCCACAAGACCTCTAAGCCAGCGACAACTTCTCCATTCAAAACGAAATGAGCCCCAACATATTGAGCTTGAAAAAACCAAATGTAGGCTTGAATAGCCACCCGAATTGGCTACCCAACCACAAACACTGAGGATGCAACTCAAATGAAAGGAGCACCAAGAACATCAATTCGATAGGCCAACCTCGCCGGCTGAGCTTAGGTTACTTATTCTCCTTATTCTCTCACAAAGAGAGTAAGGGGGATAAGTATTGGTATCGAAATGTATGTTATAGCCTACTCGACCTGCTCCTCACTATTACATAGATCAAAGAGCCCAAAGAAGGCCCAAAAGGTCACCAATCCAACCGGCCCAATAAGAGCCCACAACTAGGTTGAAGAGCCTTGCACTCATAGCTACCTCGACCTCTTAGAAAGATCATAAGCTTGACCTTAAGGTTGAGACCATAAGATCTCAACCTTAACCCCACCTCAACCTGAGGGGACATTGCTAACTCGATCGCACTCCATGATGCAGCGGCTCCTTCACCTTAGGTACCCCTTTCACCTCGGGTGCTAAGTCAACTACCAAATGGAGATTTGCTCTAGCAGAAAAGATTTCGTAGACCCTACTCTAGTATGGCCACGAATTATAAATAACCCTTCCCTCTACAAAAGGAAGAGAGAGGCATTTTTAACTTAGGCAAATATCCTTTTGATACATCTTCTAAGAAAGATACACAGATTAAGTTAAGCATTGGAATGGCCATGCCGGGCAACTCCCTGGTTCACCTCTGACTGTTTTTCTGTGTTTTTATGGAGTCAATATCTACCAGTGGAATCAGTTCATTCAACATCGAGCAAATATAATATTTTGTATCTAAATGTGACCATTATATAACATAAGTCGACCTAACCGACTCAGGAACAATTAGTTAATGAGATATGGTCCCATTTGAGACCCACAAATCCAAGTAAGTAGGTCTACTCTTTCCACTTATTCTTTATCTTGATGTAATGTACATTTACCCACATGTTGACTCAAACATTGAATAGCTAATGGATTTATGGTCTAATGGTATTACTTATATTCTATCAAGCGAGCTGTCTTAAGTTTGAATCCTCATTCCATCATTATAATGGCAAAAAAAAAAAAAAAAAGCATCGAAGTGGTCACACGAGGTATACCTCCAATGCCTACTAACCAATTTTGTCTTTCAAGCCATGGATCGTCTATCTAAAAGCCCACTTAACTTGGAGTAGAGTGGATCACTATTTCAAAGAACCCAACATAGTACCATTAAAAATCCACTTAAAACATTTGGCACCGTTTGTGGGAAACAAATTGTTTTTCCTATAGATTACATCACGATTGAACATGGCAGCAAATACCAAAAGCAAAATGGTTACATCGAAGCCCAACTCCATTAGAGGTCAAAATCTTAAGATAGTAAGCCATAGCATAGCCTCCTAACACGAGGCCGTGGTAGTAGCTTCGGCTCCACTAGAATAGCAATTTACCCGATTGGAGAATATATATAGCAAATGGCTATTAGATATTAGTGGTGTCTTAGGCAACCAAAAACCAAAAAATCAACTCATGGTGACCCAAAAGAAAAGTAATCATTCACTCGCCATGCAAAACGATGAAGAGTAGAGTTCTTCCCTTCCTTCACGGAACTACCCCAAAAAACAACCCTCAAGCATCGCCAACAAACACCCAAATTATTGTGTCAACCATGCAGTAAGTGAACTAGCATCGACAAGGCTTAAGCTAGCTACAATCGAATGATTGTCTTCGTATGAAATAGCCAATCCAAGACATGACCAATGCAAAATTGGAAGCATAGATCAACAATAAGATCCTTAATGCAAAAAACAATAAGATCATGCTCAATAGCCTAAAAAGGTGCATCGACAAAGCTAATGGCAATTGGGCAGACGAACTTCAAAACATCATATGGGGTTACAAGACCATTCACCAAACCATGACAAGTGGAACACCTTATCATGTTACCTTTGGGACGAAAGTTGTACACATTATTAAGCTCGAGCTATACAATATTAGAACTTAAGAAACTAATCTCATAATAAATTGGATTAAATTATAAACCAACCTTGACACTTCTATTTATAATATATAATTTTTGAAGCTTTTTCGATGTCGTGTCCTTTCGAGTTGACTTTTCAATAATAATACTCATTAGAAAATTTTATTACTTTCTGCATATATTTTTAAGATAACTTTAATACAATAATGCATATTCGGAAAATGTTATTCATAATCCTTTATAAATATAGTTATTTTTTCCCATTATATTTATCCTTTTAAACTTACTCTTTTATTAGAAAAAAGTTAATAAATGAAATTTACTCTTTTATAAATATAAGCATTTTATATCATAATAATTTTTCATATAAACTTTTTGAAATTGACAAAAAAGTTCAAAACTCATTAATTGTTAACAATTACTTTTCCAATATTCCCCAAGCGTCGAGTCTTTTCGAGTTGATTTTTCAATAATAGTACCTAAATATCTTTCTTCGTATCTTTTCAAGATAACTTTTCAATAGCAATACCTATTCAAAAATATTATTAATAATCTTTTATAAATATAAGTATTTTTTTGTCATTATATCGATTCATTTAAACACAATTTACTCAATTATTGGAAAAAAATAAATAAATGAAACTTAGTCTTTTATGAATAGATGCATTTTGTATCATAATATATTTTCTTTTAAACGTTTTTGAAATTTATATAAAATGAACCTTTCAATAATTAACAACCTTTAATAATTACATTTCCAAATTCCTTTCACTATCCACCTTCTCAATTCTCATTCTAAAACATGTTGCAAATTGATCATTTTTCAATCATATCATGGCAACTTTTCAACCAATACGTTAATTCCAAAATTCAACAAACACACCACAGTTTTCCTGTTAATATTATTGCCTTTTAACATTTTAACAATACATATATATATATATATGTGTGTGTGTATATATATATCTCCTTAACTATTTCTTTTCAGGTTTTATTTCAACCGCAAGTGCTCATCAGATGTCATATTTTACAAATTTGTTATCCTTTGTGGTTGTGATAACTTAAAAACAAAACTCAAACCTACTCATCAATAGATTATTGGATGGTCTGTTTTTCATCTGTATTTATATCTTTTTCAAAATGATATATGTAAATATGTTTGATTTGCATCCATATTTTAGCTATATGTGATCTATTTGATCTTTTGATGAGAATTGCCAATTTTTTTTTATCTATATCTATTTCTTGATAAATAATTTATTATAAAAAGTTTGAAAAAAGTATCCGTATTTATCGAAAAAAGCCAAACAAACAAACCTATATTATCGAAGGTACATTTACAAAATTTTTTTATGATTTTATTCTTATAGAACATTTTTAGTATACCACCACAGATTTTAACTAAAAAAAAAAAAAACAGGTATTCTAAGTCCATTCTTCATGCATTTTAAATGATATTAACATATATGTGAGTGCACTATAAATATTCGTTTATTATAACATTTGATTCTATGGAGTCGAAGTATAAAAGACGATGATGTTTTATTTTTTTGTAGTTTAGTAAAAAGAGTGACATCATTGGAACGACAAGTTTAAGGACAATTTGACTTCTTATGCATCTTAATGCTTTAACAAAATTGTAAGGATTCAATGAATATTTTTACAACAAAATGATATGAGTATTAAATTTCTAATACAATTAAGTAGGGTAATAATAATTTCACTTGCTCTTTTTTAGGTTATGTTTTGCTTTTAAATTGTTGCTTTATTTTGTTTACTTTCAACTTTTTGTTTAAATTTTGGTTTTTAGTTTGGTTCGTCTTAATGTATTTATAGTGTATTAAATCTTTGCATTGTTGTTTTGGATTAGTATGTGACTACTTAAAAGATGAAAATCCAAACAATCACAGGAACATTATATCATGTAGTGCTAATATGATGAAAGAATATTATACACACACACACACACAATATTTAATAGGGCTGTGAAAAAAAACCGATCGAACTGTGAATTGGACTGGATTAAACTGAAATTTCTATTCTTTGTTGAAACAGTTCGGTTCGGTGAAGAGCAAACGGTTCGCGGTTTGCTGTTCAGTTCGATTCCTAAACCCAAACGTCTGATCCATCTGAAATGTATAGAAAAATTAAGCACGGATTACTACCAGCAAGTATACTGGATCGAATAAAATAATATAGAAAAATGAGTCAAGTATCGTTCCCACAAGGAATTCTTATAATTACTAGACAGTATCAGTTTAAACTAATATTTAGGCTATTGATTTTAAGATTTTATAATTATCTAATCTACTTCTAAAAATAGATGCTAAACAAGTATAAGATATAAGAATGAGATAGATATATCAAACAAAATGGGAAGAAGCAAAATCCATCCTAATCTTTGCTAATCATATTGAAATTATATTATATGAATAGTTAGAATTTTAGATATTTATATGAAATTGTCAAAACCTAAAACTACAAGTTTTAGGAAACTACAAAATAATCTAATAGCTTCCACTAAATAAATTATTGATGGAATTGAATTTACAATTATAAATCTCCCGATTTTACAATTGTCTAATATTCTAAATCAATTTCTCCTAATTCCTTAGTAAGAAATTAAATTAAAATATTGCATGAATCATATGAGTCAATTTCTAAACTAGATTAAACTTCGCCGCTTCCACAATTGTTATTTAATCTTATTTTATGAATTCTTATGAACCCTAATTCTTCTTTCGAATTATCAAAATTCTTATCAATCTAATTTCATATAGAAACAAGATAAATCATTAGAATTCAATACAAATATTCTATAATTCTAACAATCCTATAATATAATTTCAAAGATCATTTTAGCAAGATTAGGACTTCATCTCTTCCCACAAATAAGATTTAGTTGTTCATGGATAATTCAACAATCAGATAAGAAAATGCAAATGATATCATATTGAACAGATAAATCAAACAAAAGAATTGCATAAGAAATAAGATTAGAAATCACCAATTCGATTGTTTAGATCTTCACTTGCAAAATCTTGTCAATACAAAGCTTCAATCTCTCAAATTCTCTTTAAACTATCACAAGGAATTTAAAACTGTCTATTTTCATGTATATTCTCCTATGAAGAAAACATATCCTTATATAAAAGAAAATTCAGACTCTTTAATTGCAAAACCTTGTAGTTACAACATTGTACGCCGGCAGTTACACATCCAACGCCGGCGGCTTACAGGTGACGTACATATGAAAAGTCAGTGGACACTGGCAGCGTTAACTTTGGCCTTAAATTTTAGCTTTCTGTGAATGAGTTATGCCGTTTAAAAGCCGGCGGCGTATCACTTGGTTTACCCGGCGTAAATTGAAAGCCGTGTTGTTGATAATCAAAGCTAGCAGCTTAGTCAACAGCCTTAATTATTTCAATTCTGCGTACCATGAAAGCCGTCTCAATGCCGGCGGCTTTGAATCCTAGAAAGTCGGCGTAGGATAAATTTGCAGATGCTGGCTTTCATTCCTTTACACTGGCAGTGTTAAGCCAGCCTTTGTTGTTATTTGCTTTTCCACATCTTACACCGCCTCAAGGCCAGCGGTGTAGAGGCGGCCTTTAAGTTGTTGAGTTCTAAGCTGGCACTACGCCAGCGGCTTCGACTTAAGAAAAGCCGGCGTATCCCCTGAATTTTCCTCTTCTCAATTCAATTATGCTTGTTTTGCATTCCTTTACTCAATTTAGACCTGAAACATGAATTTAATTAAAACAAGTATTTATTCAAGCAATTTTTATAGAATTTAAGATAGGTTTATTCAAATTGCACATTGAAAAAGTTGTGTAAAATATGATCTTATCAACATCTTACATTTTTTTTAAATTAAACACATTATTTTTACTATTAATTGTTTCACTAAAAAATTAATTGTTTTTAAAATTTGTAACTTAAATATGCATCATTCATGAGAATAAAATTAGATTTGTTGTATTATGTTTTAATTGTTATGTTATTTACAAATAAGAAACATTTTAGATTTTAGCCTCTAGTATTCTAACTTATGAATATTTTTTCCCATTTTGTCTAACTAATTAATTTACTTTTATTATTTAGTTACTTACTGATTTATATAATTGATAATATGTTAGTTAGAAGCACATAAAGAATTAAATTTTGTGTCTTATATTATGATAAAGTCTAGTATATATACCATTATAGTTCAAAATAATTAAAAAAATGACAATAGTCATGATTATGATTTTATAATGGATAAAATCTCTTCTTCCTATAAGTTTTACATGTTTATTTTGGTAAATGATTAATTTAAAAGATTGTTGTTTATATCTGCATTAGTGATAAGTAATATGCGATAGAAGTTTTTTTATAGAATATATTATTTTTATATATATAAACAGTTCAAACGGTACCGAACTATTTTTTTTCAGTTCAATAAAATTATGGTTTGGTTCGAATTTAAAGGAAAAACCAAATAGCAAAATATGATGCGGTTTGGTTCGACATGCAAACCATACCATTCACACTCCTAATATTTATAACTAATTCATGAAGTGACATAATTGAAGTGTTAATTATGGTTTTTTAAATAAATTTAATACTTTCTTTTATACTGTGTTTGTAAAAAAAATAAACTCATACATAGGGAGGGGTATTATTTCCTTTGTTATCTTAGTACATTTTTAACATTACTTTTATTCTACAACACTCTTTAAGTGTAACCATTTATTTTAATAACATATTTAAATTGTTGCTTTTTCATAAACAAATTGCAATTAAAATTGGGTAAAGCACACCAAAAGATATAAACATTTGGCATAAGTCCATTTAAAGTATCAATATTTCAAGTGGTTCGAAAGAAGTATTAATATTTAGGAGTAATTTCATTTAAGGAATCACTTTGCAAAATATTGATATCTTTTTTAAACCATTTGAAATATTAATACATTAAATAAACTTACTCCCAAACATTAGTACAGTTAGATATAATTTACCTAATTAAAATTTAATATGCATATTATGCAAGCTGGTAACTAGTTGAATGAAATACGCAAAGTCGCACAAACTTGCTTGGTTGCCACCTACATAAAGGTTGCAAGATATTATAATAGAGCAGTAAAACATAAGGTTTCAAGCCTGGCAATCCGGTCTGTCGAATGCTTAATGCCATAAAACTAAGCAAAAGCCCCCAATTAAGAAGACCTTGTAGAAATTAAGAAGACTTAGGCGATAGAGCCTATAGATTAGAAGGATTGGATGACCATCCCATACCACGCACATGGAATAGCGACAATTTGCAAGGATATTTCTATCAATCATGCATTATCAATATAAATAAGAATTCTATTTAGCAAAACGTATCATCAATGCCCTGGATTTACTTTATCAACATTTGTGTGCAGCTCTCATAAAATGAAAAAACCGAGTTGTTCAGCTGATAAAGGTAACCTCATTGCTTGGACCATCATCCACTCCCAAACAAAAAATTGAACTTGAAAGGGTAAGCTCGTTGCATGGACCATAGTCCCACAACCAAGTAACTCTTATATGAAAAATGGAGCTGTTGGCTTGACAGGGTAACTTCATTGTTCGAACCATATCTCGTAATAAAGGAACTCCAGAACGAGAAAACCAAGCTCCCCAACTTAAAAAGGTAACCTTGTTGCCTGGACCATAGTCCAGTAACCGAGTGACTCCCAAATGAAATAACCAAACTCTTCACCTCAAAGAGTAATCTCGCTATGTGGACTCCCTAGTAATAAGAGCCTCCCCACGATAATTGAATCCATTAGATAGAAGCAAGACAAAGTGACACATCAAAAGCAATTCTCATAAATAAACAACAATATTCAACTTAGGAAAAATCAATACACTTAGGTCTTACTCAAAAATACCATAAAGAAAGTAGAAATAACAGGAGTCCACAAGAATAACAAATACAAAACCATGCTAGCATATCGATAAACAAAAAAATACTATTATAATCAAGAAGTCTTGACTCCATAAATCCAACAAAAGGGGGAAAAAAACATAACAATAACTCAGTCTTATGCGTTACTTAAGTAGGAAAAGAACATACTGTTGGGTAGATGCCCCTCCTCTTCTCCAAGTTGGTTAGTAATAGTTAAGGTAAGCTTTGAGGCACTGGGGTCGGGCTGTTTAGATTTATCCTCTATCAATACAACCGAAACTAAAGGATCAACACCAGCGGTGATCATGCACGGAGGAGTAGCTGAAGGAGAACCTCCCTCCACCACATCCCCTACATTATCATCATCCAAAGGAAGCTCCAAGTGACTCTACTAACTCAAATTGAGGTCAAGCTAGGCACTCCGAATTTGGGTCAACAAGGTCGTGGTCATCACCTTCCTAGCCCCCGCACAATCATGTTTATACAAGTCAATGTTAGTATGATCTTTTATAACTTTAGATCTAACGATCTTTGTAATAATCTGGCCTTGCTCATAATAAGCCACCATATCCTCGTGCCTCTTTTGAAAATCCTCAAGCTTACCTTGAGGCTTAAACTAACAGACATCCACCAGCTCCTCCAACCTCTTTACCTTGCTCTAAGCATCACTCAGAGCCTTCATTGCTTAAGATAGTTCAGCATCATCATGTTGCAATTGATTAACTAACCTCTTGTTGGCATCTATTAACATTCAAGCACCTGCTTTGGCATCTTGTTGCTTCTCCTTCCAAGGTCACAGCTTAGCCTCCAACTTGTGCTAATGCCCTGACCACATTGCTTGAAGTTTATTAAGCTTCTCTTTAGTTGTCATTTTCTTGTACATGCAAAATCTACTATTAGATAGACCCTTGCTACCCTTATTACCACTACCAAAAGAACTGAAATTGGAAAAATCATAATCTATCTTGTCATCCACCTTAGAGAGCTCATGTCACCTCTCAATCATACTAGCCATATTCATGGGACACTGCGAGAAAAAAGCAATAATCAAATGGACAACAAAAAAAACAAAAGAACGAGGATAAGAGACAAGACCTTGCCTAATAGAAAGTAGAACAAAAATGCCCTTGTAAATCAAAAGGCATAATAAGATTTTTCCACTTAGTCAATGCTGACTCATGATCATGGCAATAAACCTAGAGTCAACTATGTAGTGAAATGGCATATCCCCTTTACTGTTAGGGTTTCGCTAGATTTAGCTGCTTAAGATACCCTGCTTGGAACCAAGCCTACAAGGATATAAGCTTACAAGACAGCATATCCTCCAGCTTGTTAATGCTAAAGAATGTTTGAACCTCTTCGACCTTCTACCTCTAAACGCCTCATCTCTTCTAGACAATAGTGTTAGATTACCGACAACCTTTGTGCTGGTTGATCATCTACTACCACCACCTCGTTCCTCTACTCATGACCAACCGAAACCTCTTCAGTCTACATAAATGGAGTTGTCATTTTTTTCGATGATAACACCTTGTGTATAAGGTAATGAAACAATAATGACCTTGTCGGCTCTAACATTCTTCTTAAGACACCGTAAATCGTTGCTCGTCATCAAGTTATCCATCGAGAATCACGCTTTACGACCTATACATAAACAAAAATAAGAACAAATATCAAGAAAAACAGAGATTAGTAATTACTTGTGCCAAGCACACGACATATAGAGCTCCCCCTCCATTTCCAATGAATCAGGTAATGTTTGGGCATGCTCTCATGTATCAACCCCATAGAACTTAAACTTGACACCTCGAAAGAGAAGAGCCTACCATCTTGCAATTCCTTCATATTAAAATATTTCCTTGGCACAAACTCCTAGACACTCCATAATAAAAGTATACACAATGGTCACGACATCAACAAGCTGCCTTTACACCACTTTACAAAGGTGTTAATTTTTCTAGTGGTTTTGTAATCGTTAGGGCCCAAATTATCTATTTACCTCTTATGGATAAGATCTATCCGTCTCGTCCAAAACTCCACATGTCTAGACAATTCAACAATGAGAAATATGTCCTTTCAACTCGTGATGTTGGACTCTAACCGTCTAAATAACTTCCAACAATGTCAAACAGCAAAATAACACCAACTCTTCTCTAAAGCCTTCGCACAAAAATAATATTGACACAACTGAGGCATTGACAGCGAACCACCACATACAACACCTTCAGCATGACCAAAGACCTCAAAGAGTTTACCATCACTAAGAAGGCATACAACAATAATCAAAGCATTCATTTTGAAAACTAGAAAAGGAAAGGCAAATACTGAAGTTAAAGAATTTCAAGTTTAAACAAAAGTTGTTCTCATGAAAAAAATGCACCCAATCTAACATACTCACTATCTTAAATTGCTACCCATCGATTGCATCCATTAACAACTAGAAATGAAAAGCAATATACTCCTTATCTCTAAGCTTGCTTTATCACTCAGGTGGGCTTAGACCCCAATACACTTTTTTGTTTGAAAAACTATTTTCATAGCATAAAACTAACGACCAATGTACCGGTTGCATATGCAATGATAAAACTGGTGAGTATCAGGTCAAATCCACAGGGAGCTAATTAACTAAGTACTAGATTATATCTTCTCTACTCTAATCTAAGCAACCGAATTTGAGTTTTGATATTTCTAAACTAATTAAACTACTTTTACAATTTGCCACTACAAATTATGACTAAATTAACACTAAAGACTACACTAATACTAAATCTACTTGTGAAACTCATTCAGTAAATAGGTTTGAGATTATGTAATGGTTTGTGAGGATTTTGGATTTTGATTAAATTCACAAGGATTTGCTTCCCTCTCAAGATGCAGAATCCTTACTATAACATGGATGTCCCTAGAGTAACCCATTTATAATCATCGATTATATAACACGCTCCTCTCACAAGCCATGTTGTTTAGTTGAATTTATGGTTCAAGCTCGTGTTCGTGTCAATAAACCATAATTTCAATTACATTAAGAACGCGAGTTCTACGACTTGAGCCGAAACAGCATGTGTCCATTAGTTTCGAAGTTGCATTTTCTATTTCATTTGGATCATCAAATCTTTTGAGTATCTCAAATCCTAATTCATAAGAGAATTTATAGACAAATTTTATCTCATGAACATCGAAATAGAAATAACTAAAATTCTAAATCAAGAAGACCCGTTATAAAATACTAATCATCTACTTAGGAAATCCGTGAACCATCACATAATACCACTAAATAATTCTAGCTCATACCAAAAAATGGAATTTCATTCATAATTATAAACCAAGCACAATCCATAACAAAAGACATGAAGAGAATATATATGAAAAGTTAGGAATGTTTTCCTAATGATTTGAGATCCACTCTACTATGAATGTGCGTGATGAATAATGCTAGGCGATGAGGTGAAGTGAAGTCGAAGCCGATGGATTGAGGTCGAGATCGGTGAATAAAGTGAATGTGGAGTGTCTAATCCAAGAGGGTCAGACTAAGGGATCTATAAAAGGACAATGAAATTGGTATATATAGGATATTATGGAAATGTGAGTTGGTAAATGAAGTATGGTGATATGATGGCTAATTGGATTTGATGTACTGTGATGTGAAAAGCATATGAAGTAGATCTCCAAAATACTGTAAAAAGATACAAAAGAGGAATAAAAAGTCTTATATAATATTTACAAGACAAAATAACAAAGAAAAATAAAAACAACAGGTTGCTTGAGTTGATCTTGGCAGAATGGTCATGTGCAAGGACAACTTGGCCATATTGCCAGCTCAAGTCGGCTTGTAGCTTAGGAGCTCGACTTATCTCAGCTAATTTTAGCTCAGAGCTCAGCCTTCGTGACCAAAATAGGTTGGTGTGCAGCAGCTTTGGGAAGCTCAATGTTGCGTTGCTCAAATAGCAAGCTGCTCCGTTGCTCTGGTGCTGTTCGGTGAAGTCTGTTTCGATATTGAGAGTTGGATATTTGGAGATCAGGTCAGTCTGCTGGTATGTTCATTTGTGTTGCAGCAGAGTTTGATTAGTAGGAGTGCAAAAGCAACCTTGGTGTGGATTTCAGTCTGTTGCTTGTGATGGCTCGGCATGGGACATTTAAGCGCTCCATGAGATACTCGAGGGGCGCTCGATCGCACTCAGTTTAGATGCTCTCTGCTTAGTCCTGGTCGCAACTGTTGTGCATGGGACTTCGGATGACTTGCAGCCTACTGCATCAGATCGGTGAAGTATTTCTGGTGTAGCTTGGTGTGTCTCCATGATCACAGCTACTTGGCCTTTCTGCATAACATGTCGGCAGATCAAAAGTGTAGTAACAGGTCGATCTGAGGAAGGCTCGGCACTGTGGCATGACCGGTCGGTGCTTAGAAATGCCCGACATTAGCCAGTTGATACTCGGCTGTGTGTGGTAGCTCGACAATCAGCAGCAACATCTCGGTCATTGGTTACTGTTGCGCTCGATCAGGTTGGCCAAAGCAGATCGGTAGGAAGGCATCAGCTCATAGCTTGGTTCCGAAGTTACTGGGGTTGCTTGGTTAGTTGGTGCTGCTGACTTCATGGTTGATGGAATGATGTCTATTGTTGCTCGAGTTTCTCTGTTGTTATTTAAGCTCTTGGACTGGTCAATGACTCTTGGCATGAGGAACTTGATCAGCTCGAATACAGCAGGTGCTCCCATCTCAACTCAATGGGCACTCAAGTATTGCTTCAAGCTCAGTAAATGTAATCTGCTCGATACTAAGTCAATTTAGCTTGCTGCTTTACAGCATTTTTTTTGTTTTTATTGAAGTGCTCAATTGTCATCAAGCTTTGGCCAGGATGCTCAGTTCCTGCAACTTTGTCTACTGCAATTGAAGTTCAAAAGCCGATTCAATTCGAAGACCTTTGTCAACCAGAACACAAAGAACAAACTCTTTCTTTATAGTAAGATTTTACGATTTAACTCCTCTTTTTGATTATTTTTAACATCCTTTTGCATATTAAACAGAATTGATCCAAGATCATGCAATTTATCTATTTATTGTAGAATTTACTTTAAAAGCCCAAAATCATGCATGATAATGTGAGATAAATGTCTATAAAATACATATTTATCAGGCCCACTACACAATTACTTGTCTTGGTAAAAACACTCACCACCAACCGGCTTTCCTCTTCGTCATTGGGATAAACATCTAGGGAAAGGAACTTTATAACCTCCAACATAGCCATCATGACCATCCAAGCAGCTGCACCTAAAGGGGTTGGGGGAGCGGGGAACAACCCACCATGTATGCTTGGAAGCAACCACAAAAGGAGTATCGACAACCCTCGAAACTTTGGTCTTGATTAACTACAAAATATTTTGAGTGTAATTGTTGTATCTCAAGTTTTAGTATACATTAAGATTATGATTCTATCTTATCTTTATCCTTAATCCATGGCCATTTTTATTAGTCCATGGATTTATGAATTTATCTTGACATGGATTAAAAATATTAACTATCTTTGCATGGATCATAATAAGATTAAAGAAAGGATTAATGTCGAATTCAATACCTAACCTTTGGGTAAATGTGTAATTAAGTAACTAAACTAAAGTTGACTCATACAAATTATCCCACACTTGTTTTATCATTTTAATAACTTCTACATTGAGGTTATCCATTTAGGCTTATAAACCACTGAATATTTCATAATTCTTAAAAAATAAGCCTAAAGTTAAATACCGAAACCAAGACCTCGAAAACCAACTCAAGTTAAAATCGAATTCTAAACAATGTTAAATTAAGAAATTTCGAAAAACTTAAGAAAAAGAGACCCTTCAAAAAATAGAAATAGAAATTTAATAATCATTTGATTCGAAATCTATGCTTGAAACAGTTCATATATCTTATCCCTAACACGCAAATGGAGGCGATATATCCAAGTAACACTCAACAACAAAATACTAAAACCTTAAACCTTCGGTGAATTTTAGAATAAAAATTTTCAATTACCACCAAAAGTCAAATAGAATCAGCCCATAACCTTAGACTCAATTAAATAATCTTGGGAGCTGAAAATATTAAATAAATTATAAAAATAAAATAAAACATTAATTTTGAACAAAAACTATAACACAGTCAAAAACCTCAAAATTTTATGATCTTACGAATAAATCAAAAAAACCGGAAGTCAAACTGAAACCCCGAAGTCGACCGAGAGCGATAACAAACTCTAGTGAATTTAGATCTGACAATCGCGTGCTCTAAACCCTTAAACAATAAAATTAAGCTAATAATAAGTTATAGTCCGTAACAATATAATGAAGTTTAAAATATCATATTCGTCGAAATTTAGTTCGTCTCGGACTCGAACGGGAAGAGATTTCGAAAATCGTGTCCTGGTGCACCAAACAGTAAAAATATTCCGATAATACCGTTAGACTTGTAATAATGTGAGGATTCCAAAAATATCAATTTTATAATTTTTCGGAATCTAAAAATATCTTATATAGCATGTTTACGCGTATTTTTATTGCTACCGATATTTTATTTGTCTAGTTTACTATTCATTATACTATTCAATATTATTCACTTATTTCTACTTTTTCTTACTATATATTCTTACAATCTATATACCTATTTCTTACAATTTTATTTTCCCACAAAAATTCTATACTACATATTACTAAACTTATTTTATACTTTTCTTCTAAAATTAATTTTTAATTACTCTTCCCCTTTATGCCATCAATTTTCTTTTCTTTTTCATTTATTTAATTAACTACAATTTTTTTCCAACTTTATCTATAAATATATGTTCACTCCTTTACTTTTTACACGCTTTTGTTTTACCATAACAAAATTTTACTAAAGTCATTTCTCAACTTCTCTCTCTAATTTTCCTCTCTAAAATTCTCTTCCCAACTCTCTTTTCTTTCTATAAAATTACCATCCACATATTACTACCAAAACTTTATTTCTTCTTTAACCAACAAATAATTTTAGGTAAAGATTTCTACTTTCATCTTCATGTCATGCGACTTAACATAACCATGGTGTATGTTTCTTAAACCTATGGGTGTTATGAAAACAACAATATGTTTATGTTTTGTTTTTGTTCATTGAAAAATTTTATTGTTATGTTGATATTATATTATGCTCTATTTATTGCTTTTAATCTAACTTTTATATGTTATTAAATATATTTATTTATATATATATATATATATTTCTTAGAGCATATAAGCTCACTAACATAACCTTTATTTATGCTCATGCAATTTATTTATTGCTTTCTTGCAATTTATTTATTTCTTTCATATTATTATATTAAAACTAGTCTTTTTAGTTTTAGACTTGTCATCATCAAGTCAAAATAAATTTTGTTCTTTCTTTTTAGACTTGTCCATAATCTAAGTCCGGGGAGCCTTGAAATAAATCTAAGACTCCCATGATTTTCTTATTTTCTTAAATGACTTGTCCATGTTTAAGTCCGAGAAGTCTTAATACAAGCTAAGACTTTCAATACTTGACTTTTATTATGTGCTTATTTCATTCTTATATCTTCCATCTTTCATATTAATTATTTTTTTTATGTTACTTAATTATAAACTCATGTTCATGCATGATCATGTTGTTGTTGTCTTAATAAAATAAGAGAAGTTCTTTCTTTGACAAAGAAAATAAGTTAAGCTCACTATAAAAATGTAATTTCATCACTTAGGAAAGGTTCAATTAAAATTTAGAATTTTGTTCCAACAAAATGCTTTTTCAAAAATTTTAAACAAATTCATCATAGATTTTAGTGTTGTTATTATGCAAGACTTTTTCCAAGTTTAACGAAGTAATTCTTTACTCTCTTTTTAAACTACCAAAATAAAATTATCATTTAAAACCTTAAGGTTGATAATTCTTTATTATATACATTTTTCTTAAAAACTTATTTATAAGATTATCACCAATACTTTAACAAACACTAAGAACCAAACAACTTTTCTAAGTCAAGTTTAAAATCAACTCACTAGTTAAAAACCTACTTAGAAATAAATTGGTATACAACTTAAGAAACTAAGTTTTAAGAAGTAAAAATCCCTTTTCTTTTGTGAAATTAAGGAAATACAAATAATAGTTATAATAATTAAACACTCACTTGTAACAAGCTAAAGATTTTTCTAACAAAGGTCCATGTATTGAAAAATTATGGATTTAGAAAAGAGTTGTTATGAAAATAAGAATTTAAAATAAGCTATTCCATTAATTTTCCTCATAAGCTAAAACTTAAAATGTTTCTATATACAACTTACGGTTTTTTTTTCCTCACAACCACATAAAGTTTCATATTTTGAAAAATAATTAACTAAAAGAAGTTTAATATAAGGATGAAATATTCAAAAGCTCAAAATAAATATAAGACCATGATTTTTCTATAATTGAGCTTCATATTTGCAAAATCTAAGAATTTAGAGTTTCAATTATGAATCAACTTAAGAAAATTTATATAAAGAATATATTTAGAGTTTCATACCACCAATGAATAAAACCATGTCTTGTAAAATAAATTATCAGATAAAACTCTTTTAAAAATTGAGACCCTTTAGAATTCAAAATGTATATTAAACTATGATTATAATTTTCTTATTGTTGAATCACATATTCACAAGATAGCAATTAAATCACAAGTCAAAAGATGACCTTCACAAAATTCTATCTTTCACAAAGATTATTTACAAATTTATTTTTGAGACAACAATACTAGAATCATGCATATAATATGAGTCTATGTATATTAAAAGAATTTTTCAACTATATAAATATTTATATGTTTGCTATAGAATTTTGGATGAAATAAAATGGAGAAAAAATACAAATTGAGGTGAAAATTTCGTGCTAAAACTGTGCCAAACTGTTTTCCAACCCAAATGACTTCAAATATTAAAAATAACTTGAGAAATAGATTGATCTCTTCGAGAAGGTAGAAACGATATCTTAAATGCGAAATTCCGAGTTAAAACTTTAGAAAGTAACCAAATAGAATTAGAAAGTTATGGCCATTTTAAGTTGGGATTTCACATAATCAGACTTTTGATGAAAATAACCAAATAAAATTAGAAAGTTAAAGCAGAACTTCTATGAAATACTCATCATGGGTATTTCTTTTGTCTAAGTGACGAAGGATACGAGATTTCCCTTCTTGAGGATTACTACGACTAAGAAGACTGCGATATGGACGAGTGAGTTTTCCCTCTAAATTTCATTACCTTTCTTGTACTTGTGGATAGTTGCATGGGGTATGAGATTATATGTATATGTCTTTATGTATGTGTGATAATGGATGCTAAGCATATCAGAATCCACGAATGATTATTTAAGTATATAGTTAATATTACATGTTACTTATGTGTGTATGATGATTGTTTGATCACCTTTAAGTTTACCATAATTATACTCGGCCTTGACATAAATTGAATGGACATGTATTACATCTGTCAAGTCACATCATAAGAATTGCTACTCCTACGCAACGAATCAAAAAGGCTAGAGGTCAAGTTCATTCTTAGGGAACTAAGGCATACCGGGGATATATCCTAGGGATGAGCTGCACCGATCAATCGTTGAGAGCAGAGTGCTCAAGGACTAGCAGTGAAGATAGCAAGGATCTTCGTAACTAAATTTCCAACCTTCAATACGGAAGGATAAATCCATTTTATATATGGTCTCCGGATAACCATATATATTTGTATAATCATGTGATTGTTGAATAGCATGAATAGCATATGCGTGAAAATTAATAAACTTGTTTGAAATTACTATACGAGTAAAAGAGAATATTTTACTAAGCTCGTTCTAAGCTTATACCCCCATAGGCTTTGGTTGAAACAGGTATGTTTGCAGTCATGTTCAAAGATCGAAATATTAAGGAAATCATTAGCGAATCTTTGAGCTCCTATGGAAAAAGTAGAAACATAGGATGGATTTACTTTTATGTAATTTCCTTATGAGTTATGTATGATATATTTATATTTTGGAGATTTATGGGAAATGTAATTGTGCAGTCTTGCAGACATTAGCAGGGGTATACCTCTAAGAATTGTAATTAACCTTTTCCATGTTTAGTATTAAGTATTCATTTGCCTTGTTATTCAATTGTTATCAAATGAAATTGCATTACTCCGATGCGTTCCCTCTGATGTGTTGTACGCCTTGTGCATGATATGAAAGCCTTTGAGTGACTAAAAAAGTCTTCCTAAGCTTTAATATTGTCTACGGTGACTGTCACGTTTAGGGTATCCTTCGAGGGGTCACAAGACTATATGCGGTTAGGGTTTTTTTTTTATGGTGACTTAACAATGTGGGACTTACTTGATATTTGTGTAGCTTGGTTGCTAAGAAAAACCATTCCTATTACCATATGCCACTCCATACCAAAAAACAAATTTATTTACTTAACTTTTCATTAAAAAAGGAGTTTTTTGGCCTGTAATGGTTAATTATTTAGCACATGTAACAACTAAGATTTATGTAATAGATTGAAAAATACCATAGCCTCTAAAGTATAGCTGAAATATTGTTGCTTAATGAGTAACACCTAACAAGAATAATTAATGGTATAGTTTGATTCATCTTTTAGTAGGATGAGCTAAGAGACGTCTCCATATATGCATTATGGATTAAGACGAGGAGCTTCATGGCATTGAATGAGTTATCTCTATCATGGAAATATAAGAAAGCATTATCAATGTAGTTACCATCAATCTTCAATACCGCATCCCTCTAGCCAATGTAGCCTTTCGAGCATTTCAATGTAGCAGATAAGTTTAATCCAGTTGAAAGTAGAATAGATACTTGATTCACCACAATCGATGATGACAACATATTAAAAAATACTAGGGGAAACGATATCATTATTACAGTAATGATACAAACTACTGCGGAGGAGAAGGTTCTTATAGTTTTGACATATAGGATGTACTACTTTTAACTAATCTCACTTTCACTTCAATTTTCTTCATGCACTTAGTGATCTCAATATCTTCATGAACGAAATCCATCATTACAAGAACTGGGGAAAAAAATCTAGATTTGTAACAAGAAATAGAAAATGAAGAGGCACAATGCCATAAAAACATGTTTATGTTTGTAAAAATTTAATGTAGATATGTGCAGGTACAAAAGATGCATGGCTATGAAAAGGATAAAAGGATGATTTGCAAAAATTGCTAAGAAAAGCAATACTATATGATCATTGCAAAAAATCTAGAGGTTTTGTCCTAAAAAAGCACAGTCATTAAAGATAGAGCATTGTTTTAAGGTTTTTACTTGTTTCCTTTATTAATATTCTGGGAAGAAATGACGAGCAAGCGTTTCACTCTTGATAAATTAACAATACTCTTCCTCCTACATTGCTAAAACAACATCAATAAGCTTAAGATATATTGTGCAATTGAAAAGGCCATTGATTGAAATGGTTAAAGCTATAGGGTAAGTGTAGGCTTAAAGAAATGGCCTAAAGTCCTTTATGCTTAAAAAAAAATAATATTAATTATAATAATATTTTGAGATGATATCAAATGGTACCTAAATTTTACTAAAATGTACAACTAGGTTTATGAATTTTGAAATTTTTCAATTTAGTACTAAAAAAACTTTAAAACTAATCAATTTAGTACATGAAAAAACTTGACAGAGGTACTATCAGCATACAACTTTCTTTCATACATCAAATTGATCCGTTTCAAAATTCAAGTATTAAATTGATTGACTTCAAAGTTCACATGCACCAAATTGATCAATTTTAAAATTTAAGTACTAAATTGATTGATTTAAGTTCAATACCTAATTACATATTTTGTTAAAGTTTAAGTACCATTCGTGACATTAACCATTATATTATTAATGATTTTGATAATTAAAGTGATAATGTAAAATAAGAATAACTATAATAATATGCTATGCTCCATTACATAATTAGTCGGTTCGTACCTAACGGTGTCAACGATTTAGGTAAAGTTGAGGTAAAAAACATCCCCACCGTAGCTCAATCCAATCTGATTCTGCCGGTTTTCAAAAAATTAATTTTACATGCATGCAATAGAGGAATTTAGCATGCATAGGTCGATTCATCAATGCTCTAGCTTCCACTAAAGTTGATTTTCATATAAAATGATCAATTTAAATTCAAATGAAGCACTCTTTGAAGCCATGTTTTACTTAAATTGATATTATTTTATGATTTTAAGAATAAGTGACACACCAAGTTTGAAAATTCAAAAATGAATCTTCTATACTAACTATTTATTCACTTCACTGTAATTACAATTCCATTACAACCTTATTCCTTACAAATAACTATTATGCGTTTAGTTCACCGAATAGCGATTCCACAATGAATCCCATTACACAAAACATTGAATACCCATTCTTTATTCAAACTTATGAATACCAATTCAATGTTGGAACTGTCTTTTTTTCAAAATAACACTATTTAAATAAAAAATTAATAAAGAAAAATCCTATTACAGCTCTATTCCATTCCTCCATAATAGGAATTTCGTTACAACCTTATTCATTCAGTTAAGTGAACAAGCTGTAAAGCTCAAAACTAGTTAAGTTCCATATGCATATTTTGATACTGAAAGCATTTTAGCCGTGCAATATTAATTTCCACATTGAAATATCATTTTCATGCTCTATTTTGATTTTTTTTCTTTTTTTCTCTTTTCTTTTTTTTTTCCATTGTTCATTTTTCATATTCTTTTTGGCTTTATTTTCTTGATGAAAATATTTTCCATAAAAAATGTCTTTTCATTTTTTTTTATGTTTGTTTAAAGAAAAGTGAGACAATTAATAAAGAACATTTTCCCTTATTTTGGAATATGGAGAGTGTAATCACCCTTAATTTTACATAACCCGATTATAATAAATATTATAAATAAAATAGAAAATCACAAAAGAACTATAATAAAAATATCAAAAACCACTCCAAATTTTTCGCGATTTAAATTTTAAGTACAAACAAATTAGAATAAAGAATCATTATCAATAAGACTTTAAAAAATACAGAATGTTCAAAATAAAGTAAATGAAAGAATAAAGAAAACTATTTAATATTTAAGAACTTAAGTTTTAATATTTGAAACATATCAATACCTTTAAGTTAAATAATTCTGAGTCTATAGAAACTAAAATTCTTATCTATCCTAGTAACTTGTAATTAGTAAAAAGAACAAAGTAACAATTATAGAATGATATTAAGTTTCTAATTTAATAAAAACTCTAAATAAATCTATAAGTAGTAATGAATTCATACGTAATTTCAAACCTTAAAAATTTGTAATAAAGTCAAAATAAGGGTAATATAATTATTAATTTATCAAAATACCACCAAATAAAACTTTTAAACAGATAAAATATAATTTACTCTAGCGGGTATAAAAGCTGAAAAATAAAAGCCTTAAACTAAAGATTCTATGTATACCATAGTATCAAAATATTTAATATCGATAATATGTAAATTTTATCTAAATATATTATCGAATAAGTATTTATCATACGTGTCATTTGGACCCGTAAAATTGACTTTTTGTACAAGTTCATATTTTGCCTACTCCTTACACAGTTATTGGTTATAAATTCATTATCTTCTCTTTGTTTTTCATTTCCATTCATCCTATCTCCCTTACATTATTTTTTACGTTTTCTCCTTCTCTTCATTTTGATGTCTCCTTGTACGTAACAACACATACATACATATGTCTTTAATAAAAGCTTTAAATAAATTTTTTTGGAGATAAAGCTTTTGAATAATTGTAATATTTGTACTCGTCTAGCTTAATAAATTACCCTAAAATCTAGATAACTATTAACTAATTATTATTATTATATATATGCGTGAAATATCGGTGCAAATTGCACCAAAATGAAGGGTTTGGATTTCATTGAAATATGTTAGACGAAACTGATGCACTAAAGGTCAAAAAGAGCTAACCAAGTCAACAAAAACAACTCCAAAAGCCAATCAAAATCATCCAAATAAGCTAAACAATTAATGCATGAAGATAACAAACTTTGCAACTTTTTTCTTGGTGGAACTCTTCTTCTTTATGTCCAAAAATGAGCTATTAAACACTTATATAAATAACATCTTAAAGAGCAAAACAACAAAGTAAATAAACTTCAACTTTAGCAGCCATTAAGCCTTCCAAACCCCAACCAAATTTGTCTCAAACCAACCACAAAACAATCAACAAACCCAAGCATAAATACAACTCCATTAAAATACAAACTCAAGCTTGGAGAGGAAGAACAAGGTAAGATAGATTCGTTTTGAGTAGTTTAAAGTAATAAAACATAGTCTTAAACTATATTTCTATATTCCTAGGGTCGAAACAAGCTTTGGGAGAAGGATTAATATCACCAAACACGTCCAAACAAAGTAAATGCTTAAAACCCTAGTTACACATTTGCATGGATCAAACAAGGATTAACTACATATTGATGTGTTATGAGTTGATATACGTGTATATATAACATGTATAAACACTTAGGAACAAATTAGAATCAATTTGGACGTGGAAAAATATCAAAAATCGGATCAAAACCGACGAAGAAGATGAACAGTGCTCCGTGTACCTCTTGGCTTCAATTTAGGTTTGAAACCTAGAAGAGCACGGCTGTGTACCAAGCCGTATACTCTCGCCCTATATATATAAAAAAATTAATTAATTAATTAATAAGTTTTAGTTATAAAATCTGTTATATTATTTCGATTATTATTATTATTATTATTATTATTATTATTATTATTATTATTATTATACTATTGTTAAAATTATTATCATTAATAATATTAATATTATGAATATTATAATTATTATTTTTACTACTATATTATTTATTATTGTGTTATTATTGTTGTTATTGTTATATTGCTATTATTATACTACTACTACTACTACTACTACTACTACTACTACTATAAAAACTTATTGTTAATATTGATATTATCATTAAAATTATTATTAAATATTATTCTTATTATTATATTGTTTTTAATGTTGTTAATATATTATCATTAATATTATTATTATTACTACTATAATTATTATCATCAATAATGATATCATTATTATTACTATTATTATTCGTGATATATTATTATTAATTAGATTATTATTATTATCATCCTTATTATTAATATTACCATTATCATTACTAATGTTAGTATTAGTAATATTGTTAATGATACGATTATTATGATAATTGTTATTATTAATATCAACTATTAATTATTACTATTATTCTAATAATTTTTATTATCATTATAATCCATAATATTATTCTAAGTATTACTCTTGATGATATTTATTGTTGTTGTTGTTATTGTCATTAAAATTACTATTGTTTTAATAAATTTATTATAAAAAAAATAATATTAGTATTACTAATAAATTACTTTATAATTGTTATTATTATATTACTAATATTATTAACACTATTATTAATATTAGTATACTTTATATATAAAAATAAAGTATAATAATTGTGAAATACTTATTCTATACATTAGAATGGAAATTTAATGAGATAAATTTTTGAATAATGTAATAATAGAAAGAAACACGACGACACTAAACAATAGTAAATAAATACGAGTACTATGTTGGGTAGAATAAAGAACAATATAAAACAACAAAAATAATAATAACTATAAAAATATAAGCTTACTAAATATCAATTTTTTTTCGAATGTTCGATAGAAATATAAATATTTTAAGATCAAGACAAGCAAAATGACAATAAATATTAAATAATAATTAATTATCATATGATCATTATTGGACCAATACAGGTAATAGAAATTAAATTAAATATCAAAATAGAACACTTAGATGATATAGAAGTTCAGTTGCGCTATTTACATTATGTTAATAAGTATTTTGTCGTAATAAGTGATAATGAATTGTAAATAATATAAATAGAACTAATATATCTTAAATAAATTATTTTACTAAGTAAAACCATATTATATTAATTAAGCCAATTAAAGTAGATTTAGTAATTGAATTAGGTGATTAGTTTCAATCAACTCGGCTTAGATTAATATACTAGGTAAAACCATAAAAAGAAAGGAGTACATAATTTCTAAAATACGTCTACTTTAGAATTAGTGTAAATTATCGTATAAGTTATACCATAATTAATATGGTGAATATGTTGTTTCAAATATCTTACTTTCGAAACTAATAAAAGGATATATTGGTTAAATAATAAAATTAAATAACCATTACAAATAGTAAGACTTCTCTTATAAATTCCATAACTATGATCATAAGAAAATAATTCCTAGTTAAAAAGGTGAAGAATATATCAAAATAAATAACTAAGACCTGAAAAAACACCATCAATATCGTTATATAAATAAAAAATAATAATAAATATCTGTTATTTCATTTTCATAGGAAAAATAAATCAGTCCTTGGATTTCCAATAGTATATTTCGATAGTATAGAGAGAGCCATACGTGAGTAACTTTGACCTTATCATACTGTTTGTGTTTGTAGTATAACTGCACCTGTAATCATATAATAAACTGATATGCATGTGGAATTGGGTATATTGTATGAGGTTTGGTGTATGCTTGATTTCCAAAATTATCCTATTATAATTGATAAGTTTATTGTATGATAATTACTATATAAAGCATGTTGATATTATCTGTGCATTGTATGATCACTTTAAACCTGACTAAAAACTATTGACACCATAAAAGGAAACGATCATGCATTACAAGATTTGCATAAACAGCATATGAGCAAGTGGCAGCCTACTACTTGTTAGTATTTCGGCCCTCTGATAATGCTTGGTTCACCTAAGCTAAAAGCTATTAGATCAACGCAAGATTACCTTTGAGCTGTCGGTACTATAAGAACTAAATGGTAAACGAAGGACGCCGCTTGTGGTATCGCTTTGAAAGGAATAACACTTAGTGGAGTTTCTAAGGCTAAAAGCAGGAAATGAGAGAATTAAGATATGATTAATTTAAAAAGATAATTAAAGTGAGTATTGCTGTATTCTTGTGTGCTTAGTCACTCCTGGGTAGGTGGGCTATAGTATTGTGATCCTTCCCAACCCCGATGAGAGGGCAAAAATCTCCATCTTGTTTGGATTCCGGTTTTCGAAACTTGTATTGCACATATGATTGATTGTTGCATACCATACGCTTGATAATTAAACTTGTTTGTTATTTTTTTTATGTGTGGTCTAGTCAGGTTATCTCACTGAGCCCGTGGTTCGCTCACCCCCTAATAGTTTTTGTGTAGAATTAATACTGGCTGGAATCGAGCTAGGAATGTGTGAAGATAGCTTCTCTAACAGACTTTATTGAAGATAGCAATATAAGATATGGTAAACTTAGAATGTAAATTAGATAAATTGTATAATAATTGAAATTTGTAAGTTGTAAGTTTGAAACCCATTTTTATTATTTGGTAGGGGATGTCGATTCTCTGCGAACTTGGTGAAAAGTAGAAAATCGAATTCATAGTTGAAATCCAATAATATAATATATCATTTATATGATATATTGATAAATAAATATAGTTTTGTACACTCTGACTTATAAGACGGCCCTCATATTACGGGTGCACACGTGGTATGATAGCTTTAATTAATCCTACTAAGCACCCTTTTGAGGCTTGACGAGACTCATTTATATCTTATTTTAGGGAAAACAACTTTTGAATTGTTAAAGCATAAGTCATTTTCCTATTAATTTATGAGCTTTATTTACTAATCATTTGCTACTAACTACATTTATAATTAATTTATGGTAGATTTATTTACTAGTCATTTTCCTATTATTTTTTATTTAGGTAGATTTATTTCTCATTATATAATATGTTTTACTATTAATTATTCTAGTATTTTTATAATCCAAGTATTTGAAAAAAAAATTATACTTTTTTATATAAAATTAGTTAAATACCTAAAAATATATTATTTCTAAGGAGAACCCTTTTAAGAAAAATGTTTTTTTA
The DNA here is from genome assembly GCA_024138025.1 of Combretum micranthum. NCBI lineage: Eukaryota > Viridiplantae > Streptophyta > Magnoliopsida > Myrtales > Combretaceae > Combretum > Combretum micranthum. The sequence continues at coordinate 199,180 of JAMXBD010001751.1, read as the reverse complement.
TTAACAAATAGTTTTTTTCAAGATAAATAGGACATATAATATACTGTTATGAACGCAAAAGAAAAAAAAAGGCTTATAACAAAATATGCACACCCACATAAATATATATATGTAACAAAACATATGTCATGCTACGTGCTTCCTAATGTATATTTTTATATTACAATATAATAAGATACATATATACATGTTTAGTTATAAGAGAATACAAATGCATAATTTTAATAAATCAATTACAATGGGGTTAGAAAAGTAATGATTTTAAATAGCTATTCATAGGCCTCATTGATGAATTGCTGTTTAATATATTAAGTGAATATAGATTTCCCATGAAAGTGTTATGCAAAATACATATGCATACAAACAAAAGACCTGTCTACATATACACATATACATAACAAAATATGTCTCACCAGACAACTTACTGGGTGAAAATAATTCACCGTGTTTCACTTGGAGGCTTCAAATCCTCTAAACTACTTATTAAAATATTAATATCATATTAAAATTTCGATTATGCTCATTTGATTTAATTAATCTTGTAGAAAACATTTTACGAAACAACAAAAAAATAAAACATAGAAATATATTGTCAATTATGTAATCTATAAGGTAGATCTTATACTCAAAACAAAGAAAAAGAATAAAAAATTGTGGAATTCATAACAAGCACGGCCGTGATCAAGATGAATTTCTTGAAAGTCCATAGATATCATTGGCCTCATCACAGCTGTGACAGTGATCGAGGCAACCGTAGAGATTATGGGTCATATCATGATCGTGATTATTGATCTATCTAGCACAATTAATTCCATGGGCTTGATCACGCCCATGATTTGCAATGTCATATCTTAAATTTTATTTCAACATTAATTTTAGAAATATTGCAACTTTTGATTAATTTCTTAAAGAGTTTTCATGTATTTAGGTTGTGTCCAATCATGATAATGTTCTTGGTAAATTAATAACTAACCAACTTGAAATCCAAATTATGCAAACAATGTGACTCTTGAAGAAAGTTGTGATGGTTGGAATATCTATTCATGATATAAAATGTGTTACATCTGGTAGTAAGAAAGTACGGACAATTATTAGAATTCTTCTCTTTGTTTTCTCTTTTCTTAGCAATACAACCACACATATATATATAATTCTTTTTAAGTGTGGTTTGATACTTGAATATTTGTTATTCAAGTATCGAGCTTAGTTGTATCTTCAGCGAATTCCGCAATATATCTCTCATAGCAAACTTTATATCAGAAGCATAAATTCTCTAAGAAAAGCGATATCTTTCATGTCTTTAAGTCAATTTTATCAATTTGTTTCTTTAAGCCTCTTTATTAGTTTTAAACCTAACAATCTTTAAGATTTACAATGGCTAATGAAACAAATGTTGTTCTTAGAGTCATGAACCAAGATTTTGCCAAATTGGATCGATTTGGCGAAAGAAATTTCAATCGTTAAAGGATAAGATGTTATTTTTGTTGTTTGTGCCAAACATAGCCTATTTACTTGATTTGAACATATAGCCTACTCAAGATCTTAAGAAGATGCAAGTTTAGAAGAGAAGAAAAAGTGGAGGAGGCCAAGAAGAAAAGGGTGGATGATGAATTTGCATGTAAAGGTCATATTCTTAATAATTGTCAAATAATTTATATGACCTTGCATAACAATCAAGTCTCTTGTGGAAATTTGAAAAGCACTAGAAGAAAATATAATATAAAAGACAAGATATGGATAAATTTCTTATGTTAACATGAGTTGTGAGTTCTTATCAATAGACTACATGACTTGAATATAATTATTCTCGAATCTCTTCAAGTGAGGGCAATTTTATCAAAATTACCTCCTAGTTGAAATGATTATAGGAAAAACTACTTCACATGGCTGAAGATTTCACCATTGAGAAAATCTTTAGGCATATACACATAGAATAAGAAACTTGAAAGCGTGATGCAATGAATTTTCATAATAGTTCTAATTTTCATAATAGTTCTAAAGTGAACTATGTGAAAGATGGATAAAATAAGAATTACAAAAGGAAAAGGAAAGCGAGCAAACCAAATGAAAAGAAAAAGATTTGCAAATGGTACAATTACAATAAGAAAGGGCATTATGCTAAAGAATGTCGATCCCTAAGAAAGCCAAGAAAGAAGTACATCACTTGCTGTAAACTTGTGAAAGATCAAGAATTTATTGCCATGGTGACAAATGAATTCAAAGCCTTACAGTCGAAATAATCACTGAATTGAACGTGACTACAACAATCAAATCTAGAGAATGGTGGCTTGATTTAAGAGCAACGTTTCATGTGTGTAATGAGTGAAATCAATTCAAAGATTTCAAAATTATGGAAGATCGTGAAGTTCTAATAGGAAATGGTAACTGGCAAGTAGAAATGTAGATCTCTATTTCAAATCTAGAAAGAAGTTGAGCCTAATGAATTTATTATATGTATTGGATATGAAAAAGAGTCCAATTTCTATAGGTTTGTTATGTAAGAAGGGATTCAAAATTAAAATTGAGTAAGACAAGTTTGTACTCATGAAAGGGGATCTTTATGTAGGGAAAGGTTATGCCTGTGATAAAATGTTTAAATTAAGTATTGAAATGAATAAAGTGAATTATTCTATTTTTTTGTTGACTCTCGTAATTTATGGTATGCTGATTATGACATATTAATTTGTAAACCATGAAATATATGAATAGAAATGGGTATGTAAAATTAGATGGCATGGATAACATCAATAAATATGAAATTTGTATTCGATCAACATCACGAAGAAACCTTTCCTCATGTAGAAAAAAAATACTCATATCCTTGATTTAATTCATAGAGATATGTATGAGTTAAATGACATTTAACTAAAGGAGAAAAAACATACTTTATAACATTCATTGATGATAGTTCAAGATTTACCTATGTGTATTTATTAAGACATAAAGATGAAGCATTTGAATCTTTTAAATGCTATAAAGTAGAAATAGAAAATATACATAATAAAAGAATGTTTGTGTAGTGATAGAAGAGGCAAATACTTTTCAAATGAATTTCATAAATTTTGTGAAGAGAGTGGAATTATGCATCAATGTACTACTTCTTATACACCTCAACATAATGGATTAGTGAGCATAAAAATCGAACATTAATAGACATGATTAATTCGTTAATCATTAATGTCAAATGCCTTTTAATTTATAGGGAGAAGCCTTGTTTACTTCATGTCATATTTTGAATGGAATTCCATCCCGAACTTTAAGATTTGCTCCATATGAAACATGGAAAATTGAAAGGAAGAAAACCAAATGTTGAATACTTAAAATGTGGGGGTATAGCCTACTATAAGTTTTTGATCCAAAAAGGACAAAGTTAGGTGCTAGAGCCTTAAAAGGAATATTTATAGGATATGCACAAAATTCTAAAAGATATAGAATACTAGATTCAGAATCCAACATTATAATTGAAACTAGGATATAGAATTCTTAGAAAGCAAATTCCAAGGTAAACAAGTTGATAGTGAAATCACATAACAAGATACTAATACAAGAAACTCTATTGAAAAGAATAATGTGGAATCAATGAAGAATCTACAAAAGAGCCTAGAAGAAGTAAAATGATAGGGGAAATTTATTGATTCTCAAGCTCTTAGTTTTTTAGTAGAAGGCAATAGAGATTCTGTATTCGTAAAATTCCTATATACTTAGTGTAGATATTGATCCCAAAACATATCATGAAGCCATGACTTCTTATGATGCAGCCTTTTGGAAAGAGGTAATAAATGATGAAATGGATTCCCTATTATCTAATAATACTTGGATTTTAGTTGATTTACCTCAAGGATCTAAGGAAATTGGTTGTAAGTGGGTATTTAGATGAAAATATAATTTAGATGGTTATTTGCAAACTTTTAAAACAAGATTAGTAGCAAAAGGATTCAAGCAACGGGAAGGAATTGATTATTTTACTACCTATGCTTCTATTGCAAGAATGACGTGTATAAGAATGTTGTTGGCCATGCTTCCATTTGCAAATTATATGTGCATCAAATAGATGTAAAAATGGCTTTTCTAAATAGTGACTTTAAAGAAGAAGTATGTATGGAACAACAGGAAAGCTTTGTGCTTCTTGGAAATAAAAGGAAAGTTTGCAAATTAATTAAATCATTTTATGAACTTAAACAAACTCCAAAGCAATGGCATGAGAAGTTTGATAGTATAGTCTTGACAAATGGCTTTATTCATAATAGTGCTAATAAATGCATTTATTCAAACTTTACAAAAAAATATAATGCTATTATTTGTTTTTATGTTGTTGATTTGTGTTGTTTTGAACAAATACGATTGGAATAAACGAGAACAAGAAATATCTTACTTCATAATTTAAAATGAAAGATTTAAATGAAGTACATACAATATTGGGCATTAAGTTATTAAAACAAAATGAGAACATTGTGTTAACACAATCATGTTACATTGAAAAGGTTCTTAAAAAGTTTAAACACTTAGTAAAGAAAGAATATACAACTCCTTATGATCCTCACATTAATTACAAAAGAACATAGGAAAGCAATAGCACATTTAGAATATGCTAGTGTATAGGGAGTTTAATGTATGTGTTGCATCATACTGGACCAATATTGCATTTGTTGTGTGTAAGTTATCAGAGTTACAAGTAATCCTAGTATTGAATATTGAAAGGCTATATCCAAAGTATTTGGTTATTTGAAGAAAATTGTGAATCTTGAATTAATCTATGGTAACTTTCCTACTGTACTATAAGGTTATTCAAATGCAAGTTTGATAACAAATGCTATTGATAGAAGTTTAACTTCTGGATGAATTTTTTCCTTAGAGGGTAGAACCACAAGTTCGGCTTCAAAAAAACAAACATGCATAACTCACTCAATAATGGAAGCTAAGTCTGCAGCAGGTAGAGAGGTGAAATGGCTTAGAAATTTACTTATGAAAATAGAGTTATGGCCACAATCATTGTCAGTCATTTCGATCTTTTGCGATAGTAAAGCAACGATGTCTCAAGCCTACAGTAAAATTTACAATGGAAAGTCTAGACACACTTGATTGAGACATGAATATTTAATATAATTAATAAGGGGTGAAGTTATAACCATTATCTATGTTAAGACTAATGATAACTTGGTAGACCTTTTGACAAAAGGATTATCTAGAGATCTTATAGAAAGGAATACTACTAATATAGGTCTTAAACTCTTATAGTTAGAAGTGATGAAACCTTGTTTTATTCTAACACATCACTAGTTTCAAGGTTCAAAAGGTAAAAACAAATCATTACTAACTGAGTATACTATAAGTACTATAAGTTAAAAAGAGGATGAGATGCAATAAGCATTTCTTAATGGATAGATATTATATCTAAATCAATTTGTTTGATATGTTCCACCTATTTGAACACAGGAGTGGTGTTGCACCTAACAAAAGCTTAAGGAGTTTGCTTTTGTAAATATTCATGAAATCAAGATAAGGGCATGGCCTTAAACGTACTATCATAAACCTACTATTTGAACATGTTTATGTGTATGAAATCTCTGGTTGTAACACATAGAATGAAAGTTCAAAGCAATTACTTATCTCCTCATTACAACTTTGAGGATGTATACTAAGGAATAATTCATATCTAACGATATTATTCTTTAAGCATTCATATAGAGGGATTTGTGTGTGTATGTGTGTGTGCATAATCGATAATCTAGTGGGGGATTATAGAAATAGATTGTCAATTATGTAAGTAGATCTTGTACTTAAAGTAAAGAATAAAATGAAATAAAATTACGGAATTTATGACAAACACACCTGTGATCAAGGCTGTGATGAATTTCTTGAAAGTCTATGGAGATCATTGGCCTTATCACGATCACGATCGGGGCAATAGTGGAGATCATGAGCTATATCATAGCCATGATTGTTGATCTATCTAGCACAGTGAATTTCACGAGCCTGATCACGCCTGTGATATGCATTGTCATATCTCAAATTTTATTTTGACAGTTAAAATGTGTTTAAAGCCATGTACTCATCCCTATTTATGATTATTGGAATATCTATTCATGATATAAAATGTGCTGCATATGGTAGTAAGAAAGTACTGATGATTATTAGAATTTTATATCATGAATAGACATTCCAAAGGACGCAACCTATGTCCAAAAATTTTTGGAGAAAGTTATGATGATTGGAATATCTATTCATGATATAAAATGTGTTGCATATGGTAGTAAGAAAGTACTGATGATTATTAGAATTTTTCTCTTTGTTTTCTCTTTTCTTAGCAATAACCATATTCATATATCTCAAATTCTTTTTAAGTGTCGTTTGATACTTAAATATTTGTTATTCAGACTTAGTTGTATCCTGGGGAATTCCGTAATATATCTCTCATAGCAAACTTTGTGTGAGGGGCGTAAATTCTTTAAGGAAAGAGATATCATTCGTGTCTCTAAGTCAATATTTTATCAAATTGTTTCTTTAAGCCCCTTTATTAGTTTTTAAACTTAACAAAACATAATACCAAAAGCAAAGACTTTAACTTTCAAAAGTCCATGTAATTTACATTTGGAAAGAAAGACATCTTAACTTAACAAAGTATTGGTGAACTCAATACAACACTCTTTGATAAGTGCCTAAAGACCCTTATTATTCACATTATTTTGATATTATATTATATAGATTTTGTGTGAATTATTAAAGAAAAAGACACTTATTTGGTTCAACTATTAATTTCATGAATAAAGGAAGATATTGAGCTTAAGAAGATTTTTGGATGAGTAAAGGGAGATTTTATGGAACAAATAGGTAAAGTGAAGATTTATAACATACATGACCTTTCTGTACAACCTATGTAGAATACTGGTATAGAAGATGAAACATGATCAGCAAGTGATTTCAAAGTACGCAAGGAGCTACGCAAGTTGTGTAGAATGCTTGTGCAAAAGAGAAAAAATAATCAGAAGTGTTTTTGAACCTACACAGGCACCCTACATAGGTTGTGATTGGGCTATGCAGAGTCATGGTGGGCAAAAATCTTGAGTTTTCACCATACACAATCGTCCTATACAGTCGTGCATAATGGTTGTGCAGAACTTTTTTCATCTATTTCTATAAATAGCTACCATTACTCATCATTTATGATATACTACTTTATTCCTATGAATTCTAGAGAGAAAAATAGATTTTTTATAGTGGAGAAATGCAATAGCTTATTAGAGATCACAAGACTTCATTTTTAAGGATTGTAATTATGACTCCTTACTATTTTTCCTTATTTTGTCATTGTAAGTTTATTTTATGGAAAAATAGATTTTCATACCCTAGATCTTGAGAAACTCTAACCTTAATGTAGAGATTTGATTATTTTGTTAATGAAAGTTTGTGCTTTTCTTGAATCTATTCATGTGCTTTGATTCTTTGAATTAAAATGAGTGCACTATTACATTCATTGCATGATTCTTGTTAATTTGATCAACGGATTGATCGATAAGATAAATTTGGCATGAATAGAGAAGTTTGAATATGATAGTAGACATAGATCACTTGAACTTTCTATATAAAGATTTAATCTTTCTAAGGAATTATGAACTCTAATGTAATTTTATATGCATCTATTGATGAAAAACGTTTCCATTTGACATATATAATTAGAATTCGATTATCTCAAAGGAGAGATTGATGAAATTAGGGATTCTTGAAGTTTAAGAACTTGAACAACTCATTAATGAATGTTTTGTAAGGAATTGAAAATAGAGTTAGTGGTGAATCAAGATTAGAGATATTTTTGTGATCCAATATTCTTAAAAGCGTTGACACTCACTTTTGTTAGGGTTAATTAGTTAATTAGTTGCTTAAATGTATTGATATCACTCTAATTATATTAGCCAGATTATAGAATTAGGGTAACTACTAGTAATTACAGGTCTTAGTAGAATGACCCCTATACTTATACTGGTACTATAATTAATAGGTCTACTTGCCTAGAGATTAGTCGCAAAGTAAGAATGAGTTTTAAATTTAATTTGATTGATTGTGATTGGTTAAATCCATCACTCTTCATCTAACGTCATCCTAGATCTCAGCATAAGATCCCCTCCAAGAATTAGAATTGATGGATTAATAGCAAGTAGAATATAACTAAATGAAATTTGAGTAAGGAAAAAGGGGTAATTTTAATTCACGATGCTTGAAATTTTTAGTTTGTAACAGAAATATACCTAAAAAATTTCCTACCACATAAATACTAAACTTTTTAAAAGTTTTACATAAAATACCTTTGACTGGAATTCAGCCATTTTCATGATCAGAATTTGACTTGGCAAGCAAAATTGATTAAAAATTATTTTTCCATCTAGTTGGCATTATTTATTTTAATTTTTTTTTCATTTCATCTCTCTCCTTCTCTGCCTTCTCCACACATATATCTCTCTCTAAGTCCTACCTCCTACTAATTAAGTCAACTTAACAACTTCAACCACATCTCCACAACAACGGAGCCTGCATCCACAACATACAGTTGTACAACCATCTTCTTCTACCACAAAAATAAATCAAACTCTAGATCACTCTCTCACTAAGAAACTGTTGAAAAATCTAAGCACCACTAGGCTTGTACATACACACATGCGGAAGCTATAAGATGGGTTTCTAAACCGATTTTAATTTCACTTAACCAATCATTATCTTTTTTGTAAATTTATGCCTAATTCTTGTAATTATAACAACAATAATAAAGAGATAAGGGAAAGAAAATATTACACTGGAATTTAACGTGGAGTTTAGCTTATCCTAATTTTCACAGTCTATAATCGATGCCTCACTCAAAGAGGACTTCATACTTTATTCAAATAAACAATTACATTACACGAGAAGACTTCATAACAATTGCCCCAATCAAGAGGACTTTATATTTGTTTCACAAAGAGGACTTCACAAAAGTGCCTCACAAAAAAGGACTTCATGAGGACTTCATCTATGCCTAAAATAAGAGATGACTTCACTAAAACACTCAAACAAATTACAAACAAACATGTGATTAGTGCTTTACAATATTTGCTCATAAATCTCACTATAGCATTAATCGCATTTTCACTAATCTAAACACAAATACAAATAAGAGAGTATTTTGACAAAATATATATAAATTAAGCTCCACTCTCTTATTAAAAAATACCCTAAAAACTTAAATTTATAGGCACACAAAATAAGCTAGCCATAGGCACACAAAATAAGCTAGCCATTGCACAAAAAACAAGTCTCTAACAGTTGGCTGTAGAAACTCACAACGGCTATTTTTCCATGCACCAACGAGCCGATCCACTTTCACTCCTACGGTCTTCCCCTCAATCTCCTCTATTCAAGAACCACGCTTCACCATTTTGTACCGGTGAGCCAATGTTTTTTCCCTGTACGCACTATACCAAAACACAAAACGAACACAAAAACAAATATGTATAATAAAGTTCAAACATATTAAAAATATGTTTTTCTTATTAAATATAATTTAACTAAGTTATGAAGCATTTTTTCAATTTATTTTTTCATCAAAACAAGATTGTGACATCTACATGGTTCAATGAAAACACCTCTTACCCTCTTCCTCGCTAAAATCAAACTCCACCTCCTAGCCTCCATCATCAACCACACTGATGAACCAAGCTCGAACAGCGCAAGCTCCATTTTCTCCATGTCAACATACAAATATCACCAGCACCAGCTAAACTTCACACCAATCATAGTCAAATCGCACCGAGTTGACCCACTACGTGACTCATCTTAAGTGAACCAAACTCAGTCGCTTGATTAAAAAAAATACGTATTTTACTATCATATATATACATATATATATAACCATTTTACACATGTGGGGTTATTTCTTTCTTTTAATGTGTAGGACCAACGCACCCTTTTCTTCATCAAATCTCCATTGCCATGGACACTCGACTTTTAAGCTTTTAAGCTCATATCAAACTCAAAATTCCTTTTTTTTTCACCTGAATATTCATTTGATTATTATTAAAGACAATTTGATGCTCACCGTTACAATGCCAAGAATGATGCTTGCCATTACGATGACAATAGCCCCAATGTTAAAGGTTTTGGTTGTGCTAATGGAAAGGTAGCTTTGTTTCTTCTTCTTTAAGGTTTTTCTTTTTTGAATTGTTTAGGAGTCAATTTGTTGGTTTTGGACTTGAGAATTATGGGGGTTTTATGTAATGGGAAGATACAAGTTGAATTTTACATAAAACAAAATTGTACAGACGGTTTTGTGTCGAAATATTCATCATGCATGCAGTGTAATTTTAGATGATTTTAAGGTTTTTATTTTTATTTTGGGGTTGTGTGAGATGAAGAAGAAGAGGAAGGAGAAAGTCGAGGAGGGGAGAGAGAGAGGAAATAAAACATAAGAAAAATAAAAGATAATTAAAAATGCCAACTGAACGGAAAAAAAAAATTTAAAATTTTTTTTCCATTGACTTTGCTAGCCACGTCAAATTTTGATAAAAAAAAGAAAAAGGTCGGATTCCGAATAAAGGTATTTTATGTGAAAATTTTAAAAATTTTGGATATTTTTATGGTAAGGATTTGTTTTAGGTATATTTCTATTGCAAAACAAAAGTTTAGGTATTTTGAATGAAACTTATCCTAGAAAAAACCGATGTCACGTTTGGTATGCAAGAATAAACTTGGAATGGAATCGCGATACTAGGTTCCATTCCGATTCTTGTGTTTGGAAACATTTTTAAAAATCGAACCTGCAATTCTCGAGAATCGATCATTCTGGCTTTAAAGGAAATTCAATTTTGCCCTCGAGAAGACATAATCGTGATTTCGCTCCATTCTCATTAATAATGACTATTACAATTAACTTTTTATCATCTTGCATATTTATTATGTACATTTATAACTGAAGATATTTTTGACAAATACCATGCAAATTCCATTCCATTCCATTACATGATGTGTCCAAACAATGCCATGATCAATCATTACACATAGAGCTGGACGAATGGGTTGTAGCCCGTGAGCTGGCCCGTTTAACCTGTTTTAAAAACCAGTTAGGGTTAAATTTTTTCAACCTGTTTAAAAGCGGGTTAACCCATTACCGGCCGGGTTGGCCACTTTTTTTTTTTAATAAAATAGGTTTGCTTTACTTAAAACTTAAAAGCTAAAACTTTTAAATCAAAACCCTAAAGCAACATAACATATGGATAGCACCTACCCTACCTCCTCTTCTTCTTCTATAGACACAACACAGTCGAGTCCTTTCCTCATGTCCCACTTTTTTTCATCGTTGATTCATTGTCTGCTTCATTAATCGGCAATCATCATTGTCCACTAGTATGATTATTTTTTTCTTCATCTTTTTGATTACTTGTTCATAAATCTCTCCATATCCTACATATAGTAATTATAAATCTTTTTTTTATATTTTAATTTGATTTCTTCTCGAGAGACTTATAAATTGATGCATGTATCTTTTATAGTATTAAATAGAATTATCAAATCATATATGTATATGAGATTTGACTTACTGTTATGTGAAAATTGTAGTATTTGAATGATGTTTAGAGGTTTTTGGGTTTGAGTTATGGTTTATGTTTTACAGATAAATATTATTTTGGGAGTATTTTGTTTATTATTATCTTATATATGTTTTTCAATGGTTTTTATATTTGTTCTTTAACTTATGGAATGGACATTTGTACATGAAGTTTATCTTTCTAGAGGCGTGAGTGATGTCCATCCTTTTTTGTGGTTTCTTTGTCGACAGAAGGACATGAGTGATGTGGGAAAAATATGACAATTATCTCAGGTTAGATTTTTGCATAGTATTTTTCTCAAATGGCAAATGTGGGACGATGACTTATAATTTATAGTTTGCTGTGAATTTACATTGGTTGTTGTTGGAGAAACAATATTACATTTATTAAATAGGTCAAGTTAGTGGGTTGGCCCGTTTAACCCATCAGCCCACATGGGCTGGGTTAGGGTTATAAATTTTGGCCCGTTTATCAAGTAGGCTAAAATTTGTTAGCCCATTTAACCCATTTGCCTAGCTCTAATTACACCACTCGTTCTATTCTATTTCATTCATCATTATTCCATTCTCTTCAGTTCCAAAATGATTCCTATGCACTAAAATTGACATAAGTACCATAGTAACAGCAAAAACATACATGGTGTGTCATGAAGGAGCCTATTTTAATGCAACATATTGTTGAAATTGTATATTTAATATGGATTTTGATGAGATAATATAATGCACAATTAACTATTCAATTGGAAAACCACACTTAATTAGTCAAACAATATGCTATAATATATATGTGTATACTGTGTTTTTGTGAAGATTGTGCAAGATTTAACAGGAATAAATTAGTGATGAATGGTCTTCGTCGAGGGACAAGTCGAGAGCTAGACTGCTTCATTCATTAAAACGTAACAAACTTAAGACCAAAGCTCAACGAATCCAAAATATAGAGTCATTGGTCGATAATTACATCGAAAGCTCGATAAGTCCACTTCTCAAGGTGTGATAAGATAAAAGTCTAAAGCTTAACAAATTAAAAAAAAATGCAAATCTTAGTCGAGGGTCACGCCGAAGGCTCAACAGGTTAAATGGTTAAGGCGTGATAAGCTCAAAACCAATACTCAACAAGTTTAAACATACACAGCTCTAGTTGAGGGTCAAAACTAAGACGTGATGGATATAGGGTAGACAAGTCTGAGGCGCAACAAATTTGAATTCAAGACTCGATGTAGTCCATGCGAGCAAACACTTGGTTGATGGCTAAAATGAAGGCGCGAGTTGAAGAGCATTTAATACTTTGAGACTTAAAGACGTTATCTCTAATGGATATTTGAATTTTTTAAGGCTATAAATGCTCTATCCTTAAGAGATTCAAAAGAGAAGAGAAGTGTGGAAGTGAAAAAGGTGTCTCTATTTGCGAAAAAAATAAATTATTTATTTTCTTGTTCTCTTATTTATTAACTTGTAAATATTTGGAAATAGAAAGAAAAATATCATAATGCCTTGTATTTGCTACTTATCAGTGAACATTTAGGGAGAGAAACGAAATATTTTTATTTCTTAAGTATTGTAAAAGTGGTGTGCTGATCAGCTTGGGCGTGTTTATTTGGTTATAAATAAAGTGGTGGTATAGTCTTCAATTAGAGGCATTAGCGAATCGTGGAGAGTAGGAAGTGGGCTAAACTCCATATTAAATCTGGACTCAAATTTTCTATCTCTATTTCTTTCATATTTCATTTTATAACCTGCTATGTATTATCCGCTGCTATCAAAGTTAAATTTGATCTGTTGCATTAAAATTAGTTGTTTGAGCTTTTTAAGGCAAATACTCAATTCATCCCTCTTAAGTATTATCTAATGTGGTTTCATGTTTTCATTTGGCATCAGAGCCTCATCTCTATCTTTTCTATGCTTTATTACATATAGAGTAAAGATCATGACATCTAATGTACTAGAGTTTCTAAATGGATAAGTTATAAATAGATCATTACTTCTAAGTAGGGGTAATTACCCATGCTGAAAGTGGATGATGAAAATTTTTCTAAGAGCTTAAAATAAATTAATTTGGGATATTATAAAAGATGGCTTTTAATTGTAGAAGGAAAAGAAGAAAGAAACTACAGTGAAGAAGACTGGAAAAGATTATATTTGAATGAAATTGCTATGAATATTTTGCATTGTGGATTAAATGAAAGTGATTTCAATAGAATTTGTACATGTAAATCTGCTAAAGAAATATATGATGAATTAGAAAAGACTTATGAAGGAACTTCTAAAGTTAGAGATACAAAAATAAGTCTTTTATGTGGACAATTCGAAAACTTTAAAATACTTCCAAATGAATCCGTAGATGAGATGTATAATAAATTCATTAACATCATAAATCCCTTGAGTGTACTTGGGAAGAATTTTATTAACTTGAAAATAAATTCTAAACTTATCAGGTCACTACCCAAGAATTGGGAAGCAAAAAGAACTGTCATAGAAGAAGCACGGAACTTAAGCGCTATGAGCAAAGAAGAACTCCTTAGAGCACTCAAAATGCATGAACTTATTAAAAGCAAGGAGAGGAATCAAACAAGAAGGCAATTGCCCTAAACGCCACAAGTCAAGATTCCAGTGATGACGACGAGGAGAATGAGGAACTTGTCTTGATGGCCAAAAACCTTAAGAAGTTCATGAGATCTAACAACAAGACAAAGAGAGTGGATGGTGACAGCAGCTTATCAAAATACAAAAAGAAGGATGTGATAACGTGCTACGAATGTCATAAGTTAGGACACATCCAACAATATTGTCCACTGCTCAAAAAGGCATACAAAGGATCTAAAAAAGATATATCCATCGCCACTTAGAGTGATGATGACTCAAATGACTCCGATGAGAATGTGGGTTTCATGACACTAGATGATGGGATAAATTCCCCTCTTCACATTCTTATGATAGTTGTATGCTATATATGATAAAGTATGTTGTAAGTTAGTTAAAACAGAGAAAAAAATGGCATGTTTAAATTATTAATGATGGAAGTAGGAGAAGAGCTAGATAGATTTCAAAACAAGCATGAAGAAGTTAAAAATAGAAAATGAAAAACTGTATGAAGAAATAAATAGTCTAAAATTAGAAAATGATAAGATGAATATTAAGTGTAAGAAACCAAAAAGTAAAAATGATGAGTTAAAAAAAAATAAAAAAATCAACGATTGAAAATGACTTGCTTGAGCTTGAAATGAAAACTATAAATAATAATAATGTTGAACGTGTCAGCGCTAGTAATGAAATTCTTAAAGAACTAGAGAACTAAAGAATGAAAATATTTTGCTAATAGCTAACTGAGATGATTAAAAGCAACTATAGCCAAGTTTACAAAAAGGAAAAAAATTTTGAGCACACTTCTTAGAAATCAAATGTGTGATTCAAATAAATATGGAATTGGTTATAATAGAGAAGGTAGTTGCAAGTCCCACAAACCTCATTTTGTAAAAGCCATCCATAGGATATGCAACTACTGTGGGAAATCTGGTCATATTGCACACAATTGTGCAATAAGAAAAACTATATGTTTGAATCATAAAAGCAAGCTGGTTTGGGTTCGTAAAAGGGAGATTTTTGTTACACCTAACAAAAAATGACCCAAACTTAAATGGGTACCAAAAAAATAATACATTGTTTTGTGGGATCTTCAAATAGCAACAATAAAATGGTACTTTGATAGTGACTGCTCTAGACACATGAGTGGAACACATCAAAGTTCACATTTTTAGACATCAAAGATAAAGGGAATGTTACCTTTAGAGATAATTGCAAATCAATTGTTCTTGGTAACGATAACATTCTTATAATAAATATTGAATTATTGAAAATGTGCTGCTAGTTGATGATCTAAAAATATCTAAGTGTAAGTCAACTCTTTGAAAGAATTGATAATAATCAAGCACATTTTTAAGGATATAGACAAAGAAATATTTACAAAATCAATTTGGATGACCTTAAATCATCAAATAAAACTTATATATGCCTGAAATGAATAATTGGCTATGGCACAGAAAATTGGGACATGCTAGCATGGATGTAATTTCAAAACTTATTAAAAAGAATCTTATCAAAGGTTTATCAAAATGACAAAATTTGTCAAGCATGTTAATAAAGAAAGCAAAATAAGACTTTTTTTAATGTGGATTTGCAAATTTTAACTTGCAAGTTCAGTATATAGGGATACTGATCTTTTTCTCCTTTCTTTACGTGTTAAACAAATTCAATCACTTAACCCACCTTGCTTGCATAATTTGAGGGTATATCCTAGCTTAAGCCTAGTGAAAACTTGACACTATCTGACTCATGAGATATGATCTCTCCCAATTCAAGCTAAAAAAGAGTACATAACATAGTTTAAGTCACTGGAAGGGGTCATCTTTAGCATTTATGCTCCAAAATTCAAGTACTTAAGTTGACCTAACTTACCACTTCATCAATTACATGCACCTTGGATTCATCAGCCTTGAGGCCAACATCATATTAGCTTTGCCACTAATCTTACCTATTACCTCAACTTTCACCCTCATAAAAGCTTAACCAAAAGTATAACTCGGTTGAATTCACGATACACCCATTTACTCCTAACATACCTGCTCAAGACTTGGTGAAGGCTCTTTATAGCTTAACTTACTTCTCCATAAGACAACCCATGACTTTGACTTTGCACCTACTTGACAATCACTTCCATATATTATTTAAGTGTCATATGGACAACTTAAATGGCCTCCAAAGAGTCAGTCACCTCTAAGTCAGTCTTGAGTAGCCTCTCTTTGTCAACCAACTGCTAATAAAATTAGGGCTAAGTATTGAAGGTGTTTTCTTAACTGGACCTTTAAGTTTAATTTAACTTATCAAGAGCCTCTCATGGGTGGACAAAATAGGCTTGTCGAGCCTTGATATTTCATTTATGATTTAATTTCTTTTATTCGATTTATATCAAACCCTAATCCGTTTGTAAACCTTTGTTTATGAATTAAAATAAATCTAAATTTTATAAAACTTTAAGGAGTCACCACTCGATCAAAATCAAAGAAAAAAAAGTTAGGATCAATGAGTTAGTTAATCTTAACTTTGTCATAGGTCTGCAAGAGAAATTGATTCAAACTCAATTTTTAATTAAACCATAGTTTTCATAAGTCAAGCGCTTATCCTATTAAAGCCTAAACGGTTACCACCTTAAATTCTTAAATTAGAAATAATTCCTTTAATGTCCTAAAATTTAATATTTGAAGTATTAACAATGTAATATTTACAAGTAATTGTTAAAGTTCACAATTACAATTTACATTAAAGATTACAAAGTAATATATGTATAAACAAGTATAAATCAATTGATATTTACACAATAGGGAAATATATTTTTTTTTATATTTTTTAAGTCACGTCACAGGTGTTTATGTATCGTACCTACAAAATCGGAATCAAATATCATATAGTTTTTTTTTAATAAAAATTTATTGTGTTGGTTATTTTTAGCTTTTGAAATATTTCATTTAAGTGTATTAAATCTTATGACTTTGGCAAAAAGAAAAACCTTTGATGACATTGATCGTGGATAACCATCCTTTTAATTTCTATTATTTGGAAAATATCATTTTTCCAAGCAGCAAAAGTGGGAAAAGGAAAAAAATATTATTAAAATTAAAAAAATTACGAAAATGCCACTGGGACGAATTTAATCCCAGAAATAGGCAACACGGCCTCGTCTCTTCAAGAGACGAGGTCGTTAGTGCCTGACCTCGTCTCTTCAAGAGACGAGGCCAATGAAAGAGGCGGCCTCGTCTCTTGAAGAGACGAGGCTGCTTCGTGTGTGACCTCGTCTCTTGAAGAGACGAGGTCATTAGTTAGTGACCTCGTCTCTTCAAGAGACGAGGTCTGCACGCATAAACTGCGGCCGCGCGCCTCTTTCCCCATTTCCCCCAAATTCGAAAAAAGAAGAACCCTAAATCCCAATTCTCTCGATCGGCATTGGTAGAATCTCCACGGCTTCTTAGGTTTTTTTTGTGATTGGGCAATCTCAGAGCCCCCAGACGGTGTCTACATTGCAATTTGTGGGTTGGAGGAGCGATACGCGCGATAAATCACGAAATCCGCCGGCGAAATTTGAGGTATGATTTTCG
Organism: Combretum micranthum; assembly: GCA_024138025.1. NCBI lineage: Eukaryota > Viridiplantae > Streptophyta > Magnoliopsida > Myrtales > Combretaceae > Combretum > Combretum micranthum. The sequence continues at coordinate 181,468 of JAMXBD010001751.1, read as the reverse complement.
TGATTTTTGATTTTTTTTGTTAATGAATGTTGCTACATTGTTCAATAGTGATAGTATGTGCTGTTAGAATCATTTAATTGTGCAATTAGTAAGTGAAAGGATTTAATCCGGTTGTTGTATGTTATATAGATAGATACATACGTATACATATATGAAATTATTGGGAAAAAAAATAATATTGTGATTAGTTGTTGGATAATTTTTTAGGAAGTGCAGTTGGGAAAATAATTTAAAATAACTTGTAATGTCGGCAACGGGTATTGTTGAGCGATTCCAATACGGTAGAAAATTTTCTAATTATATGGATACATATATATATATATATATTTGTACATTGGGGGGAAAAAAATTAATGTAGTTATTGGTTGTTGGAAAATTATTTTAGGAAATGTAGTTGGGAAAGAAATAAAAAAATAACTTGTAATGTCGTGAAGGGGGTGTATTCGGTACTGTAGTGTTGGTTTATCATGGAAATGTGCGGTGAAAAAAGATAATGTTTGTAGGAAATCAGAGTGTCTTAGGAAAAAAAAAATAGAACTTTGGAAATGTTGCATTTGGAATTTGATTGAATATTATGAGGAATGAAACTCATAAGTGTGATTTTGCGAATTTGATGCATTGAAGCTAATTTTGATGAGATGGCAGGATTGTTGAGGAAATGGATAAGGCAAAGTTCATACTGTATGCTCATGGTAATATTGTACAAGAGGATGATGGTTTTTGTTATGATAAGCGGCCGGTTGCTATGGTCAGTATCAGTAGGAATTCAACATATGAGCAGATAGTGGAGATTATTTGCAATAGATTAAAGGTAAATAGGTGTACACATCGGGTGGAGCTATATCATAGGGTAGCTATTGGAGATAGGACGCTACGTTATGATATAATTCCAGTGACGATGATGATGCGGCGCATGAGATGTTGGTGTACACAGAGGGATCAGTGGCTGTTTATGTGCAGATATTTGAAAATGAATTGTCACAGGTACCCGCAGGGGATAGGGGCATTGATAGAAATATTGGAAGCCAGGGGCTGGTAGACTCAAACTCAACCCCAGCTCAGACAATAGGCAGTGCACAACTGGAAATAGGTAACTTTGAATTTTGTGGCGGTACTTCGATAGGTGGTGATGATATGGAGGCTGTGCAAGACTCATCAGTAAGTGAATCCAGTGACGACTATGATGATGATGAAAACGTAATGTGGAAGTTTTTCCACAACAATATGCTTTGCCTGATGTGCAAAGAAGGGAAAATAGCTGGGACCGTTTCATTGCTCCTACTGATGTTGATGCAATAGGTGGGACCACCAGCTAAAAGTGTATGGTCGCTCCTTCATTCCTGCAGCTGATAAGGCAAATTGGATTCGTTTGGACTTACCGAAGTGGCACCCTATACCGGGACTTATTGGGAAAAGGGGACGGCCTCGGGAGAAACGATTCCAGAATGAGATGGATATTCGAGAGGGCCCTCGTGGTTACGCATGCGATTGTTGTGGGCAGCAAGGCCACAACAGAAGGAGTTGTCCAAACGGGGGATCGATGGGTAGTGTACCAACGGGGCGGTCGAGTCGTAGTGGTAATTCTTTATTTCCATATGTTCTATACACTGTATTATTGAGTCATGACTGACGTTATGTTTGTTGTGCTTGTTTATAATCCATATTTGTTGTCAATAACAATATCTCCTCATCGTTTCTTCGCAGATGGATCCCGGACCGCTCGATAGTTCATTACTGACGCAGCAGCCTGTACATAGGTCCACTCTAGCGTGGGATGGGCAGGTCAGTTCATTTATCTATTTTATTGATTCCAGTTTTGTTTGATGCGGTGTTTATGATTTTTGATAAATATGTTTCACTTTGTTGTAGGAGCATGAGGTACTACATTGTAGGCGCAGAGAGGCCAGGCTCAGGCGACCTGCTGGTATACCTACAGACGTGGACGAGCGCATGGTGCCATTCCTGTCGCAGGCAGGGTTCATAGGGGCGGCTCAGATGCCCTTCATTCAGCTGGATTGGCATCTGATTACTGCATTGGTCGAGCGATGGCGCCCAGAGACGCACACGTTCCACATGACCACGGGAGTGGACTGTGACACTACAGGACGTTGCTATCCTGACGGGCCTCCCTGTGGATGGATTGGCCGTTACTGGCACGGCTCGCATGGATTGGCCAGATTTGTGCGAGGATCTATTAGGAGTTCGGCCAGTCCCCGGCGTCGACATGGATGGAGGTCGGCTGAAGATGTCGTGGTTAGATAGCCACTTCACCGACCTACCTGAGTTTGCTGATGACGTGATGATCCGACGTCATGCTAGGGCATACATTCTGTTGCTGCTTGGGGATTTATTGTCGCAGACAAATCCTCCAACTACGTTCATCTTATGTACCTCCAGCTGCTCCGAGATTTCGAGCGAGCAGGGCAGCACGCATGGGGAGCTGCCTGTTTGGCTTGGCTGTACAGGCAGCTATGCCTGGCGTCCGACGTGGACACGGGGGACATGGCAGGACCACTAGTTGTCCTGCAGATATGGGCATGGGAGCACTTCCCCCACATTGCCCCGGTACGGCGACTGCTCACCTCTGTTACCGCAGGCCGCCCACTCATCAGTCATTGGGGTGCGACTTTCGACGTCACCCGTGTGTCCACCCACCTATTGATTGAGTACCGCGCCTCCTTTGATCGACAGATGCCACATCAGGTATGCGATAGATCAATTTTGATTTTCATTGCCTTCTACTCTTAAATTGCTATTGTACGGTCATTTTCTTATGCAGTACATCACTTTTGCTACTTCATCAGGTGGTGTGGGACCCATACAGCTCCATCCTGCCCGCCCTGCCACCGTACTGCCTGGTAGGCAATGACGTATGGCGTGCCCGGGTGCCATTGGTATGCTTCTACCTTGTCGAGCACTACTATCCGGACAGAGTGCTCAGACAGTTTGGTGGTTTCCAGGAGATACCAGCCCCCCCTGCTGATATGAGACCCCTCCATGAGATTGACATGAGGGGACGTTCCGAGTGGAACTGGCAGTCCGAGCACGCTAGATGGATTGCTGAGTGGGATGCTCGGCGTGATTGCATTGTACAGATGCCAGATTTGCCGGCTGGGACATCTGACGATTACTTCCAGTGGTATTATGCCATCACCCGACGCTGGATCGGTCGCACGGGAGCTATCATGCGATACATGGTACGGTCGCTGTCTCTGTAAGCTTTATATATACTTGTACTGACTTATAAGCTATTCACTGATATAAATATTTGCTATTACTCGCAGGCTGATTTCATTTCTAGCGTCCCTGACATGCCCCCAGAGCTCACTGCATCCACTGCATGAGATGTCTGTCATGTGGTGGATGAGTTTATGGGGCTGAACTTCAATGATCCAGTGCCACCAGCTCCACCAGCAGCAGCAGGACAGGGTGACCCACAGCCTCATACCTTACAGAGACGACATCCATCTAGAGAGAGGCGTGGGCGGGGATGGGGACGGGGTCGGGGCCGAGCTCGGGCTCCAGGTATACAGATCAGAGATGAGCCTGAGCCGTCCAACCTACCTCCATTCGATGACTCTGGTCCTTCCCAGGTCATTCATGACGGGGCTGGCCCATCTTCCACTTCTTATGATATGGGGGACACCCCCATGCCAGACCCGTCATCCAGTGACTTCCACACTCCCCTGGCTCCACAGAAGAGGCGACCATCGCCATCTCATGATATGGGGGAGGGCCTTACACAGGTCGAGCCAGACCCTGTCCCATTCCACCAGTACAGTGCTGCTACGGAGAGGAGCCCGCTCCAGTTACAGAGACTCGCCCATATTCCCCGCATCCTCATCATCAGCGTACCCCATTCCCGAGGACATACGTGAGGCGGGGTAGAGGCCGAGGAAGAGGGAGCAGGGCCACACATCAGCAGGAGGAGTAGTGGACGACAGATAGATTTTTCTTTTTATTTTCATTTTGTATGTAGCTTTTTCTTATTTCATTGTATTATTCTTGTATGTATAGATCGTACTCATTTTCTCCTATTCATTCTATTAGAACAATCACTGTACATTTCATTCTATTTCATTTCCTACTATGTATTATGACTCTACGAATACTCATATTTTCATTGCACTGTCTATGATTGGGATTGGGAATGTGAGTTTCGATTGGGCTTCGAAACACTGTAGTTTGTTAGTTTTTTTGGCCATGTTGGAGGACGGTTAATGGCTTTTATCGCTGTTTATATTTGTATTTGACAGGTTTTTACAGGTTTTTTATGTAAATTTTTTCTTTTTCATGAAAGAAAATAGGATGGTGGGGATTTTGGCCTGGCCTCGTCTCTTGAAGAGACGGGGTCTCTCCTTGGCCTAACCTCGTCTCTTCAAGAGACGAGGTCACACGGAGCACCTCGTCTCTTCAAGAGACGAGGCCGCCTCTTTCATTGGCCTCGTCTCTTGAAGAGACGAGGTCAGGCACTAACGACCTCGTCTCTTGAAGAGACGAGGCCGTGTTGCCTATTTCTGGGATTAAATTCGTCCCAGTGGCATTTTCGTAATTTTTTTTAATTTTAATAATATTTTTTTCCTTTTCCCCAGCAAAAGTTCCCTACTTTTATTATATATATTATTGCTTCAATTTGATTTATTATTTTCACCATTTATTATTATTTTTATTTATATATATTATTATTTTTTATCTTTTCTCTTTTATATGTTTTATTTTAACCTTTTTTTTATAACTAGGTGATAATAAAAAAAAATGAAACTTACCTAGATGATAGAATCAACTAAGAAAAAATATTAATATTGATATTTTTAATAAAAATTAATATAATGCTATTAGGATAAAATTAATCTCGGATTTAAATAAATTGAATTCATCTCTTGAAGCGCCAAGATCATAAATGATGAATTTATCTTTTCAGGAGGTGAGTTTAATATTATAAAATCAATCTTCGTCTTTTTAATAAGCGAGTTCAATTTATTTATTTTTAGGATTATTTTTTATTTAACTAAATTTGACGTAAATATTTTTAGGAAAAAGTTATTATTTTATTTTCTTCCTTAATCCGAATCAAAGACGCGGGTCAGAGAATGGGTCGGGGTCTGAGTCGGTGGGTCTTGCGAAGGGAGTAGCGGCTGGCGGGGAGTGCTCTAGGCCGTCTGGCAGTGGTTTCTGGCGAGAGGAAGGGTTTTTTTTTTTGTTGGCCTATTGGCAAGAGGAACGTTGGTCAGGCCTATCTCGACTCCATAAAAGCTCCCGTAGTGTTAGTGGCTTCGACTGAAAGCCGCAGGAGATGGTGGTTTTGAGATGGGTAGTATCGTTGGTTGACACCAGCGTTTGAGATCAGTGGCTTCATTGTTCCCCAAGTTGAAGCTATGAATCGATAGCTTTACTCACCAAGAAGCTTTTTGTACCAATGGACTCCTTCGATTTTTTCTACTAAAGTAGAATATCGAAACTCTAGAATGTTAAGACCATTTAGTGAGTTTTTTCTTTCTTTTTTTTTGTCTAATCTTTTCTGTCGATTGAAGATTTTTCGAATCTATTTATACTCATACTGCTTGGATTTGCAAAGGAACGTCATGAACTGGTCAAAGAAAATTAATCTTGGTTCATGAATACCCATGACTGTTTCAATTACAATCAAGCGAGGATTTACTGAATTTTCCTTTGATCTTTTAGCCAAAAGATGTTTCTGGACCCTTTAAGAGTATAGCTACACTCTTGTCCAACTTCAAGAGGGGTTGAAATGGCTGTGATTTCATTAATTTTGACTGTTGTAATTAAGATGTATTTACACATTTTTTTAGATTTTGAAGACCATTTTAATGGCCTTTTTGATGGTCGAAAATTCCATTAAAGATCATATATGTAAAGTACCTCATGCCTATTATTCATTTTCACCATTAGTTCGGCGAATTTGTGAAAAAAAAAAAAACAGTCAAAATGCCCCAAGAGAGAGCCTTTCGTGCTGTTTTTACTGCTCTTTTTAAGCAGTCTCAAGGTTGAAGATGAAAAGGAGCGGAGATCTAGTGCAGTCAGGCACACAATAGGATTATTGGGGTGCGCAAGCTGGCACGGTGCGGCTAGTTCGTGGGCGCTCGAGCTTAGTGCGGTCTGTCTGGTTCCTAGGGCAAGGCTGGTGCTTCCACTAAACTTGAACCCTGACCTCCTTAAGCATGTCAGGTAACCTACCACTAAGCTGTAGTGCCAAAAGTTCTTATCCTTGGATATTTCTAAATAGCCCTGAAGCCAATAATCGTAACCCACATGGATCTTTTTTTTTTTTTAATTTATTTTTATTATTTATAACTATTATTATTTTGTTTTTTTTTTTTTCTCAAGACTGTCCTACTCAATTAAACTATAGGAGCCAAAAATGGGATGTCTATAAGACCATTACATTAGATGATGCTGCATTAGAAGATGCATTCCACTAACGTTCCTTTCTTTAAGATATGCTTCCCATCATATCATGAAGGCTACAGAACTAGGAGAGTGTGTTCCATGAAGCACCCCAGTAATATGCAAAAGAGGGTGTTTGATCAACTCCCCCTATAAACACCCATACATATGCACTAACTAAACCATTTAGTAGAATAATTAAGACAACTATAATCTCATTCTGTTATTGATATACTCTCTTCTCTAGAATCTTTTATTGACTTAAACATTAGAATGCCTATACCAAGGATACCTTGATACTTCATAGCTTATATTTATTATTTGATAGGTTTACTCTATCCATAGCACGATACTAAAGGATCTCGTAGACCATGTTCAGAGGAGCTTAACGAAAATATCACACCGATATTACTAAAATCTAAGAATTAGGCACCCCAAACAATCTATGTGCATTATCAATCATGTTTATCATTAACTAAATATAGTCAATATGTAAAACACAAAACAAAAACTAAATCATGTCATGAACTCATTAAGAGAAATTTTTTTATTATTTAAGCAAGAGAGCCATATTCATTATTAAGCCCAAAAACTTGTTCAAACTTAATCATTCATTACTTCGAGCATTGTCTAACCACTACCTTAACATGTTTAAGAGTTGATGCGATACCCCATGCATAAATTGTGAGAGAAAAAATTTATATTGGTTTATTAGGCCCTATAGCAAATGGCATGTCAACATTAAACAAAAACTTTTGGGTTAAGCAATTAAAAAAAAAGTCATTAGTGTTCTGTATTCATTAATATGATCATTAACTACTTTTAGTATAGGGCATTAAAAATGGTATTAGAGTCCCTTATCTAGTAAGTGGATGATATCATACTGTTAGTGATAGAATCTCTTTAAGTACTTGCAATGTTTTATAATGTTTTGACGATAACAAAAGTTTTAAGTAATAATCATGTGCTTATACATTAATCTTAAAATGCACGTAACTCTATGATCATTTCAGGAGCACAGGCAAATTTCGAAGCTAAAATAGAATTTAAACTTTCCTTTTTTGGAGTAAATTTTTTTTTTTTTTTGAAAACCTATCTCCATGGATTGAATATAATAAAGAATTATATTCAATTGCTCCAATAATAAGCTGTCTTGATCTAATGGGGATATTAAATAATTTTTATGAGTTATTATAAAGTATTTTGGCAGTGAATAAATATGTATGCTATATATGGAAGATTTTGGGATGATATTTAGATTGATGACTTGACTTGTTTTTTCTAAGAAGTGTGATGCCAAAGTCCCATGAAGAATCACGGTTGGATAACCAAGAATATTTAGAAGATTGTGCTAGCACAAAAGAATATGTAAATAAGGAAAGTTATCTTCAAGTTTAAAAGGAATTTAAACTGATTCTTAATCTACCTTGCTCAATATATAAAGTTTCAAGCTGTAATATTCAAAGACACAACCTATACTATTTTATTCCACATCCTCAACGTCTTTTTGCAATAATGAAATAAAGACTTAAATTAAAAGGAGTTAGAGATTGACAAACAAAAGGGAGCAAGTAACGAAGAGTTATCTTCAACTAAAAATACTTAAAAAAGACTGTTGCCTTGCTACATTATAAATTGAAGGCTCAATAAAGAACAAGATACAAATTTTGAATTGAGAGAAAACTCTGAAAAAGTCTACCATGCTCGTAAGAATCGTGAAGTACTGATTTAAACAACTCTAACATTCAAAAGAAGCTCTTGATCACACTCATGTTTACTTTTAGAAGCTGCAAAAATTTTATTCTTTACTCTTGTACTAAAAAGAGAGGACCTTTATTATTGTTTTCTTTTAGATCTGAGATACTTTCTTTTATGTTTGTTGTATTAAAGAGAGAAGTGACAAAGAACACCTATAGGACCATGAGTTAGCTTAGGTAAAAGCTAAGATAGGCAATGCGGGTTTATTGAAATTGTAGTGGACGCAAGATTACCTTATACTTCTTCATTGATTTGATTGGATCTAGTGGAAAAAACTGATATCGATAATCACGATCTCGGTGTGAAGCTGGAAGAGTTGACTGGTTCATAAGACGGAACCGCTATATATCGACAAGCATTACTCTCTCTCTCTTATTTAATTTATTGTGTCCACAATTAACTCTGATATTGTATATGAACTAATCAATTTAATTAATTTTAGATTGATAACTTGTTGAGAAAGAGATCTAAGCTAATCAAACTTGACCATATCACAAGTTAAGATATCTAAAGGATTTCTAAAAAGATTTTTCGAATAAATGTTTTTAAACATTGGAACCAGTTTCGAAAGAAAGTTTTAAATTAGAATTTGCAAAAAAGTTTTCAATTCCCCTTCTTAATTACTTAACTTATGGGACCAACACATACATTGAAAATGGGCATAAATGAAGGGGAACTAGACCCAATTATAAGGTCTTGGGACAAGAACATCACATGTTCATGGAGGAAGAGTTATTATACATTAAATCAAGTTGAAAATAAAATACCCTAAACCTTCATGTCATGCTGATTAAATGCTGATTAAATTTAGATAATTAGTATGAAAATACGGGTAATTTTGGACATTAATTTAAATTTAGTTTAAAGATTGATTTTAAATGATTTAACTAGTGGAATTATAAAAACTACAGAATATAATTACATAGTTAAACATAGTTGAACGAGTAAATGAATTAAATTGAATGTAGAGATTCTAATATTATAAATACGTAATTTGACCTATTCCACCACTTCAATTACTTATTTTAATGAATCTAAATTATTTAATACTTTCCAACTATTAACTTGAACTCGATTCATCCAGTTCAACCACCTAAACCCATAAATATCAATTTTAGCCATTTTATCCTAAATTCCATCTCTTTAATCTTAGGAATTTAAAACTAAATATTTGGTTCCAAATAACAATTCCTAAGCCTCTAAAATCCTAAATTCAAGTAAGACATTAATTTTCCTTTAATTAGATTTCCTATATTCAATTTCTAATACAATTAACTAATTTTCTTTTCTTACTCCTTAAATCCAATTTCAAATGCCCAAAAGCTTGTAACCTAAAGCCTATTCCAACTCATTTAAGTCTATGTTTAATCAACCAAAGTTTAAGCCTATATTCAAGAAGCCCATTGACATGAAATCAAGCTCATGAATCAAAGTCCATCAATTCAAACCTATAAGACCATGCATTACCATACACCATCACACAATAAAACCCCAAACTCTAGAGAATTCTAGCATATGAAAAGACTAAAATAACCATAGTCAATTCTAGAGAGTTCTACATTTATGAAAGCACCAAAATGCCCCTTGAACTATTCAAGTAAAAAGGACCAAAATGTCCTTAACCATAATGGAAATCACAAGACATAAAATACTATAAATAGGAGCCTTAAAAATACCCTAGTTTTCCCTTCCATTTTCAACAGTCCCCAACCCCTAAATTCTCTTAAGAAACTCTTTCTCAAAACACACAAAAATCGTTCAACAATTGATCAACAATTCTACTTTTTAAACCTAACATCCAATAGGTGAGGAAATTCATCTAGTTTCCATTATTTAATTACCCAATTTCTTTCCTGAATCTAATCTTTATCTCAATTAAGTCTTAGGTGATTTTGAAGACTAAAAGAAAGGTTGGAGCTAGGAAAAATTAACTTGAAGAAGCTTCATCAACATAAGGAGGAGGCGTAGTAGAGATTCATGAGATTATTTGCTAATTCAAGTAAGTAATTGTAATTAGCATGGTTAAATTATGTTAATGCCATATATATTCATGAAAATCACTAAGTGTTAACTTAGATTTGATTGTTGATTAATATATGTAAATGTATGTATGAAAACTGAAATGAGCATGTGTATATATATGTTATAATAGTTGTTGATTTAGTGAAATTATTATATAAATGTATATATTTGGGTGTGCTGAAATATGTGTATATATGTATGATTATGCTAGATTGACATGTTTTATTGAAATGAAATTATTAAACAAAAATCTTGAAGTATATGAATGTATATTATTGTTGATATGTGCTGGAATTTTGTGAAAATTGCGTTAATAATGATGATTTGAGCTATGATTTGTGATTTAATTTGTCAAATATAAGCCTATATATATATATTAGATAAAATAACATAAAATAAACATGTTTTGAATGATTTAAATATGTTGAAAAATCAATTTATATGCACATATAGATAATTTGGACAATTTGAGTTGTTGAATTGAAATGAACTATTAATAAATTTATTTTTGGATGAAATTTATAGAAATGGTAGCTTAATATGTCTATATATAAACTGTAAATTTTTGCAATTTTTGAAATATATTTACTATTTTACAAAATTAAATTACAAAATAGCAAAACATGACAAAACAATATTTTTGCCAACAGTAGTGGCATGAATATATAGGGCTGGACCAGATTTTTTCTTCTCCTTTTTGTGTGGAAGTACAATGGTTTGAAAGCTTAATAAATCTATTTTGATATGGCAAAAAGAACTAGCATGAACCAGTCAGATTAAAGGTCAATTGATCGAACCGTTCGATTATCATAATGTTATCCCCTGTTCCAACCAGATTAAATGTAATTGAATTTAAAACCTTAATTAACTAATTAGTTTAGCTAATTAAACATATGAACATGTTAATATATGTGTTAGATAGTTTACATAAAAATTTGAGCTCAAGAACCTGTGTTTAAGATAGTGAACCGATTGATTAAAATGGTGGTTTATGTTAGTTCTCTGTAGAAAATGAAATATTGGAATTAAAATAAATTAAATCTAATCAAATAAGTATGAAATAAATGTAAATAATGTGTTTACATGTTAAAATATGAATAATTAATTATTTTGATTTTAGGAATTTGTTTAATGAAATGTGTATGAATATGGTATTATAAGATAATATAAATATAATAGAAAAACTTGTTTAGATTCCTTATCACATTTAGAGGTAAAATAGATTATGGATGGTGTAAATAGAATGGTTATATCTTAAATGAATTGTTTTACTTAATAAAAGTTTATTATATTGATTATGGAATATGATAATAAAATATAACTTAAAAGAACTAATTGCTATAAAATAAGTTTAGTAGACTAGATTGCATATGAAACGAACTTTAATATATAAAAATGAATTAAAAATAAATTTACTTAAAAGTTTGAAATTTATTATGAATCAATGTTTTGTGAAATCACAATTAGGATAAGAAAATATATATATACAGATATATAACTTCAAATTAATGAGTGATTGGATTGACAACCTAAATCTTATTTGAGATAATTTCCTTATATAGATTCTTATTCTCGAGATTGCCTATCATCTGTTTTAAGACAAGATTCTTACTTGACTTCAAGTACGCAGTGACTTATATGTTAATTGCTATGATAAGGATCCTAGATGAATTAATATTTAAAGATGGCCTTAATAATTGCTTGTTGCTTATGCGTGGTCTTTTAACCAAGTCCGAGGGGCGATAACCTTATTAGGTGGTGCTAGCACGGTAGTTAGGCACTCAGGACCCCTAGGTTTCCAGCGCGTTATCGGAGTGTGATTACTCCATCATTATTTGCCACACTTTAATTTAAAGATATAAACTGTTAGTTGTTGCATTGCATTTAGAACAGGTATATGTGTCCATATCGTGTGTGTGCTTGCGTTGCTGTTGTATTGAGTTTTGTCTCATTCCTTTCTTTTTCTTTAGGTGTTGATGATTATGATGATGATACTTATGATTACATGGGGTATGGCACGGACTTCAGGAATTTCTCGACTAGTGGAGTGACTAATATTCGCTGGATTATTATCATTATTCTATATATAGAACTTTGCTATCAAACTTATATTTTAACGAGGCCTATTTGTGAGCCCACGGTTTGTATTTTGAGATATTTGAAACTTTTTATTTTGAAAAACCTGATTATATGAAACTTATTTATATAAATTGGTCTACTCTCTAAAGTAGCCTATTTGGAAAATGTTGTGAGAAATTTATTTTCTACTACAATTCTAGTTGTCTCTAGAAAAATAATTAAATCATTTCATAATCTAAAATTTGTTTAACAACTATTATGCTAAAATTATAAATTAGGTTAGCCTTAGTGTATAATGCTTAAGTGTTATACATGACAAACTGGATACGCCTTGAACTAATTCAAGGCATGATAGAGATGGTACAATGTTGAGGTTGAGCTTGGGTTCAACTTTAAATTTTGAAGCTCAACTTGAGTTTAGCTAAAGCTTGACTAAGCTTAAAATTTTAAGTTCAACCTTAACTCGAAGTAGCACTAGACAAACTTAAGCTTAACTTGATTAAGCTTAATTTATTAATATATATATATACAATTCTTATTAGTATAATATTAAAATCTAAACTCAATTTAGATTAAAATTAAAACTTTTGTTTTACTTGAGCTCAATTATGCTCATAAACTAATCAAGTCAAACATTATGAAGCTCAAGCTAGGCTCGATTAACTACTTGAGTAGCTCAGGCTTAAGCTCAAGGTCAACTTCTGTAAAGAAGTTGAGTCGAGCTTAAGTAATTTATGAATAAGCTTGATTCAGTTATACCCTTTGCGATACCCATGGCTCATGGTTGTTAGAATTAATGATGCAATCGGAAAGGTCATTGTAGGATACCTAACTCGTCCAATCCATGAAATACCATATAAGGTTTTGGGTAGGTATAGAAAAATTTTTTTAACCTTAGAAGATCATAGGTCATAGTTGTGACCCAATAGGAAACTAGACCTGCTAAAATCAATAAAATATAAAATACAATTCAAAATTAGAGGAAAGAGACCCCAAGTAATTAATTGTTGGTATTTATTTTATTACAATTAAATTATTAGTTTGGCAATTGCACTTTTAATTCCTTAATTATTTCTACTATTTTAGAATTTCTTTAACAAGATATAAATTTTAAATTGTGCAATTCAATTGATTTAAGATGGAAAACAAGAGCATCCTTGTAGAGAACACCCATATACATCTCTTAAGCAGTAGTTTCTCCCTTTTTCCTTTTAGGCCCTTGCTACTATTTTTCTCATAATCCTAATTACAATTTCTTCAACAATGTCAATAGAATACTACCTAACATGCTATAGAGTATATTATTAATAACTAAAAGAAAAAAAATGAAAATATCTAATTTTTGAAATTTCAACAATAAATCTAATTTTAGGATAAAAGCTAGTGTTATGAAAAAATTATATCATAGTACTGAGATGGGGCAGGGTGGGTCAAGACTAGAACCTTATAAATGTAAGTTTGAGTATTGTAAAAAAAAAAAAAAAAACTATGAGGTGACGAGACCTATTAGAAATCGAGATAGGTTTGAGTCTTATATCACCCGTCCTAAACTCACTTTGATTGGATCCTTAGTCAAAATCCCAATTTTACTTATAAGATTTTGCGATTTTATGAGACATTTCCTTATTAAAACCAATATAAAATCTTTATATATATACATATAATGAGGAAGATCCCAATTAAAACCTTGAAATTGATAGAATCCTAGTTTTATTCGTGATTTTAACAATTCCATAAATTTTATGGTTCTAGCTATTTTGGGTCTAATACTCTCATATGGAATCAATCAAGACAGATTTAGTATGAGTCATATAAAACCTGAACTCGTCCCAATTCCATGTAGAATTTACTAAACTTAACCTTAAATTATGGAGGTTTTTTTTCACCATTATGCCTAAACCTGCCCCCATAGGGTTTTGGGCTTACTTATACCTGCCCCTACACCAACTTGCTAACTACATTTGTAGCATTTTTTTTAAATGATAACAACACAATTATAAATATTCTTATAACAACACAACAAGACTTATTGTAAATGATATCTATGCAAAATTAAATCCCATAAAACTTCTTTAGGTTCACAAGACATTTCACAGTGAGATAGAGATAATAATTTAAAGTGAATGTTTCATGGTGAGGTAACAAGTAAAGTTGACTTCTTAATCATTTTATTTGAGGCTACAAGATAAAATCCCAGGTCTATAAACACAAAGGAGAAACATTTCTCTTTTTCTAATTTTCTTAAATTCAATGGATTGACTTTGGATTCATGATCAATAATTAAGTATATTTTTTATATCATTGGATAAATTCTTATTTTGAACATAGCGAAACTCTTTACATCTAAATTCTATGAGACCACAAAAACATACTCAATAGTTCGATTACATTTATAACTCTAACATAGTAAGCTTTTAGACTAACCTAAAGCTTGTTATTCTTGTGGATTTACTTCTTTCAGTAAGTCACAAAACCACACTTTCCTTCAAATGTAAGCAACAACCACAATATTTTTTAATCTTCTTCTCTATAACTTTACATTCGACTTTTGAGAAATTGGAGGATTTAATACAATATAAAAGCAATGCCACAAGCACTTGTATTTTTTATGGATCTACATAAAAATTGTAATTTTATGATTTTTCATAAAGATTTATATTCAATTATTTGTATTGAACTTATATTATGGCTTGAATTTATGACGACTTTCTTTATTTCTTTCGCGTATTTCAATTTTTGTTTGATTATTGTAAGTATGCTATGAATTTCAGGACTAGTTTATATAGGTTGTAGAATCCTGAGATTCTATGATTTGATTTTACTATTCAATTCTACAAAACCTTTTGGCAATTTTATGTAGAATGTCATTTTGACAGCCATGCCTTTGGTATATAGTCCCACGCGGATGGAAGGAAAAAGCTTGTATTAGTTCATGAAGTTAAGTAGTGAATACCAGTTGATACTTGTTAGATGCTTTTAGGTCATGAAGTTGGAAAAAAGGCTCATTGATGTTTGTTGACTTGGTTTATTAACTACTTTTATTTCTACATTACCAAAATTATATTCTCTAATAATTTATGCATTAATCAACTCATAAATATTAAATCCATGAAATTTCATTAATACCAATTCAATCCACATGACATAATTGACATTAAGTCTTAATTTATCATGAAATGTATGTAACAACCATCACATATATCCATTATCCCATCAAAGGATTCAATCAAACTCAAGGAGCCACATAACCCATTAAATTAAGCATAAACACTATATAATCAATCATTTGTGTTAAAAGATTAATGACGTATCTTGAGTTGAGCTTGTGCACATTACTTCACTAAAATTGCACCATATTTCCACCAAGACCTTTAAAGATTTTCAATGTTGTGTTTTTTTTCCTCCTAATTTCAACTAAAGTTTACATAAAGATCAACCCTAGCTTAAACTTAAGGAAAACAAGATTACCTATCTTTTTTTATATATATGGCTCCACGCAAAAGCCTAATGGCTTCCTGTGTCCTACTAAAGTCCCCAAATTTTAAAGGTGAAAAATGTAAAGTGAAGTAATTAAATAAAACTTATGAAAGACTAATGTTTTTACTCTTAGTAAGTTAATGCTTAAATAAGGCGTAAGGATCTAAGCTATTGTCTGTAAAAAACAAGGAAGCAAATGGAAGGGAAGGGTGGGGCTTATGGAAGGATATTTGTAGGAGAGTCTGTACACACTAACCGAGTGACTCATATATTAGGTTATGTACAATGGTAGGAACACCATTTAAGGTCATTAAATGCCACATTAAGCTAGATTGATTAACCCAGATGATTTGCTTATTTCAAAAGGCACACCCCTTTTAAGTGTGCAAGTATAAACGGATATCTATTTGTATGCTATCGACTGATATTTTCCGTGCAATTGTCAATATATCTTGTGTTTTTTGGCTGAGTCAATATATCTTGTTGTAGGGAGTATAATTGTAATTACATTTTGAATAACAAAGTGAAGAGTAGATAACAATTATAAATAATTCCTGTTACGTATATAAAATACAACTACATAATAAAACTTTTTTTTTTAAAAAAAATAAAGAAATAGACTGAATAAACAGTAATTATTTAAGTGAAATGTCTGTCAATATTGAAACTAGATACCATTGTACATACATTCTATAAATAATATTTTCCTAGTAATGCTTTCAGGCCTCCGTTAAAGTTTGGTGGAATTATTTATTGGATTCTACCATATAAGCTTCTACAGTCTTGTCGATGGAACCGTTTATTTAATCACTTAATCATTAAAATAAATATAATAATTAAAAATATTCAATCATCTAATCATTAAAATATTAATTATTTAATAATTCGAATACGATTAAATATTATATGAGCTATTGATAAAACAATATCAATCCCATCAAAATTAATACAACAACCATAAATTTTTTTTCAATCATTTTGACAGAATTTATTTGTCTGTATCATGGTTGTCTCACTCTATGTGGTGTGTATATGTAACATATATGGTTACAATACACTGGGATTCTCTCTCCCTCTCTCTCTCTCTCTCTCTCTCTCTCGTTTTTTTTTTTTTTTTTTATACACACACACACACACAAACTTTATATATGTTTGAAATTACATGCAATCATTTATTTATTTTGGTGAAAAACGCCCATCTATTCATTTATTTTGCTCATATTACGTCTATACTTCATTTAAAATATTACTATTTTGATCACCCAACATGGTTATCAATAAAATTGAAAGTACTATAAACGATCTATGAAATTGAGAGATTTTTATATTTTCGCTTAAGCATCAATTTATTGGTGGAGAGTATAAAGTGATCTAATTTTTTTTTTTCCACTTTAATCTTTTAATCCATTGCTTACATATGTATGTACTGATTACTTATATATTATATGAAATTCTTTTCCCATGGTAAATTTTAAGTAAGATTAATTATTTTTGGTAAATATACCAAGTGTGTAATGTTTATGATGAATTGATAAATTGCTCTAATCAATAAAAAATATAATAAAATAAAAAACAACGTATAATATGGGGGGTGGGGAACATTGTGTAAAGGACACGCGGAAGCAAGAGGACAGTTCTGTAAAATAAGATTATAATGCGAGGGCAATTTAGGAATAAAACAAAAACTTTAATTTATTAATATATATTCATTTTATCCCTCCTAACAAAAACACCCACTTGATAAAATGTTTAGCTCCTACCCATCTATAAATATCCCTCCCTCTTAACATTTGTCACTCTCACACCTCCATTTATTCACGCTTATTTTCTCTTTCTTCTAGGGTTTGTTGGTCTTTTCTCTTTCCTCTCTCTCCCGTTCTAAGTCCTTTCCCCTCCCCAGTTATTTCCCCTCCCCAGTTATGGCGCAGCAACAAGACGCTCAGAATGGTGGAGCTGAGAAGAAATCTCCGGTGGTCTTCTCAGCTGTTAAGCCGCAGCTCGTGGTGGCCGCACCAAAGGGCAGCGATGCGATTGAGTTCTACAAGTCCGTGTTTGGTGCTGAGGAAGTTGAAAGGACACTTCATCCTAAACGTAAGGCTGAACAAGAGCAACCTCTTGTACTCTCTGCTCAGCTTTTGCTCGCTGGAACCACCATTGTTGTCTCCGACAGCACCGATGACTCTTCTGATGCGTTTTCCACTATCTCTCTCTCTATTTGACTATCTGTTCCTATGGTGGTTCTACTGTATGAAATCTCTGACTGTTCATCTTATGCGGTGTCTTCTTTTTCTTTGCAAATGTTAAATAATAGCTCCTGTTCCTCGTTATGCTTCTTCACGTTGACTTGGTTTTAGGTCTCCTATATTTTTTTCCCGTTAATTGGTCCCCTATATTTTTGTCTGATTTGTTATTGACTATGGCACGGCTTCTTATATTTCTATGTAGTGTTGTTACTTATTTGCCCCTTGTTTTCATGATTTTATTAGGGATATGTAAAATATATATGCATATATTATATAATATTTGCAATTTATTGTATGCCAGTTAAAAAATGAATAAAATATTTCATGTATCTTCTATTTTTTTAAATTTTTTAATAATGTTTTCCTATTTTAAGATATTTCTTTTTATTTATTTATTTTTAAATTTGTACTTATGTCACTACGTAGTCTTAGGTTTTTTATTTTCCTTTGATGATACTTATTGAATATCTTAGTATTAATATTGTTGATGTTCCAGTACATGTCCTGTAAATGTCATTCGTACTCACGAATTTCATATTTAAAACCTAAAAGCAATTTGAAATGCTCTAAAATGACTGTCCGTTTGTATTCCGTCTTTTTTATGTTATTTTTCGTCAGATCTGACTTTAAAAAACTGATTAAACCTATTCCTCAAAACGTCGTCGTTTAATCATATTACCTTGATTGTTTTCTTCTGTTTGGATATCTTACTTTTACTTGTACGGACACATGATCTGATTTTCTATTTGTTTTTACATTTGTTTTTTTTTTTTAATGTTGTCAGTGTGAAGAATGCTGGAACTGGATGTTTCCTCTGCTTGGAAACCGAAGATGTGGAGGCTGCTATTTCTAGCGCGGTGAGCGCCGGGGCTGTGGCCGAAGGAGAGATTTGCGAGCCGGAAGGAGGCGCGTGCTGCGGAGGGGGCGCGTGGGGAAGATCAAGGACCCCTATGGCTTCACCTGGCTTATCTGCAGCCCTGCCAAGAAGACTGCTGAGGTGGCAGCTTGAAGACCGTCGGATCTGATTTAACAACCCCATGTCACTGATGCTCTAGGAGATATCTCACCTTTCTAGGATTACTCCCTCCTCTCTCTTTATCTCTATGTTTTGTTGTGTAGGACCCGCATATCTGGGCTTCTAGGGTTTTAGGCAGTTGGTAGGGTAAATCAAGTAATGACGAATTCTTGATACGATTCGTGATGATGATGATTTTGGACTAATTGACAAAAAACCCTTATTAGCATGTGCTCTGTGATCGATATATCTTTTCCCTTTTCACTATTCTGCTTCGTGTTTACTGTGTTTGCTTAAGTAATTCTGGAAATTTCACTTTATAATTTGATTATGGATAAAACGGGATATGGAAGTCATATGTGGTATGTTCGTGGAAAGTAATTATTATTAGTTTATTGCTGGGGTCTCGGTCTTTAGATATAATAAATCTTACCTAAAGTATTTTTATAAGTATGGATTAGGTTTTTATTTTTCATTATTTATTTATTTTTTTTTTAAGGTTGGAGTTAGTTGAGAACCGTGAAGGGTGTCTCTTGGGCAGCGTTTGGTTGGAAGGGCAAATTGGGACCTTGACTATGAACGCTGGACGTCCAATGAGATTCAGACACGGTCGGGCTTTACTTTTTGTACACTAGAGATGCCTTTGATAGAGGCATTGAACTGGAGCCGAGCCATTTAGGTTGGCAATTTGACTTGTGTGGTCCCCATCCAATGGCATGGAATGGGGATTATGTATTTGCATAGAATAGGCTCCAGCTCGTAGATCGAATAGAAACGGCAAGTAAAATCCCTTAGAGGACTTGCGAGGAAGATGGATAGCTGATTTGTGCTGTTCTCGTGAAAGTCCTGTAATATTATATTTGTGGATGACTGATGGGGGTCCATGGCCTGCCTGGCTCCCCCATGTCAGGAGATATTGATTTTTGTGGATTTATTTTATTTTAATTTCTTTATTAGCTATTTTCTTACCTTTTATCTCTTTCATTTCATTTTTCTAATTTAAGTAACGGGTTCAATTATATTCGTTGTCGAGATAGACCATGCTGAGCCTCTTATGATTCTGATAATAAATATATGATATGTATTAAATAAATTTTTTAAATATAGAAAATACTTTATATCACTCGGTAGATGTGTATAACTTTAAATTTATTACCCGAAAAACATAACAGCAATCACAGGCTTGCTAGAGTGAATTTTGATCTTTCGTTGTCTTTGTCTAACTTTAAATTTATCGTACGATTTGCACGGTGAACAAATTGGGATAACGTTGGGCGACCTTGAAGCATTAAAAGCCCACAAGACAGGGAAGTTGAATGGGGACCTAGTAATTGCATGAAGAATAGGGATCTTATGATATGTAGGGGAAAAAAGAATAGGAATAATAAAATTTATGTTTTTATCTTCAAGTTCTGGAATTTGGTTCCAAAAAATATAAAAAAATTGAACAAAATTATTATAAAGAAAATGAAAAGATTTTACTTGTTAAAAGAGTTTAATTCTTATTGAAATGATGGAACGTATCATTGTGACGGGTATATATATGTCAACGCAAAATGCAAGTCACTGTATTCTCAATTATTTGACCAAAGTTTCTATCTAGAATTGCTTTAGTAATGTGGTTGTATAATTTACGTTAACACACCGCCTAATTCATATATAACAATCATTTCTTTCTTATTTTACGTAAGATTATATTACGATATTTTCTCAAGAAAATTATAATTTATAGTAAATTGCTAATAGTTAATAGAAATTTTATGTTCCTCATACTGATGAATTTTTATTTTTTAACATTATAATAAATGTCTCTATAATAAAAATATAACCCACCAAAAAAAAAAAAAAAACAATTATGTAGCTTGCATGTCCTCATGTATCTTCTTTAGTGTTGTGAAAGTGACGTGGGATTGGGATCGGTTTAAATTATTTTGGGAAAGAGGGACAGCGGCTGTTCTCTTCTCTCTCAGTTGCGTTTTTACTTAATAGTAAGTTAAAATTCATTAGTAGATATAAAAGTCAAATAATAAATAACATGGATATTTAATTGACAGAGGTTTTCCACCGAGCATTAGCTTTATTCAGAAGTCTCACAAAAAATTTTATACGATTCTAATAATTTATCCAAAAAATCATATTAAACCCAATAACAAAATTTTATTATCTATATTATTCAAGTTAGAAGGGCTTTAGTATCTTCTTTTTCTTTTTTTTTTTTTTTTTTTTTTTTTTCCAATGGATTACCTTTTTAAATGAAACCATTATATTTATTGAGACAAATATTTAAAAGTAAAATCCTACAATTTATATCTTTTTGGTAGTTTTAATCTTCTTTTTCTTCTTTTATTATTATTGTTGTTGTTGTTGTTGGAAATTAGTTGCTTGTTCTATATCCAACTATAAGTTATATTGAATGACATCTAATTTCTATATCTTTTGATCATTTCATGATTTTAGTAGAAGAATGTATTGCAATCAAATATCGGACCTTCTTTTACACTATATTTAGTTAAATAAAATGAAGTCAATATTCTAGCTTTAGTCTTGTAGAATATCTATTCCTTTATTTGGTTGTGAAAAATCTATCAAAAAAATACTTATTCTAGGTGATGCGGAATAGATAAGAAATCCCTATTCATTCTCTTTACAGAAGAAATGACTATTCCCAATCAAAAGGTATGTTTTGTTTCGAACATACATATTCCATGTTATGAGGAATAGATAAGAAATCCCTATTCCTTTCCTTTATTGGAGGAATGACTATTCCTGATCAAAATATATGTTTTGTTTCGAAAATACCTATTCCATGTTATGTGGAATAGATAAGAAATCCCTATTCCTTTTCTTTATTGGAGGAATGACTATTCCTGATCAAAATATATATTTTGTTTCGAAAATACCTTTAACTATAAAATAATGAATTACTATTTCTTTTCAGTTTTATTCTATTCTAATAAACCAAACATACCGTTATTGTCTTCATTATTGGCATTGTGATTTATGCCGTTATATCTTTGGCTTTATTTTTGCTTCGCTATATTTTGAATAGACTTTTCTTCTCCTTTTCATTTTTTTTCCCATTCCAAACGACTGTGTTGAGTGACCAGATTGAGAATATGTTTTTTGGTTTTTGTTTTAGTATGTTCTCCTGCATTTAAGAATATGTTTGCTACGTTTATTTTATTTTATTTTATATTTTAAGTTATTACTACGGTTTGCGAGGATGGATACTATGGACAAGTGAAATAACATATACACACAAATTATCTAAAAATCCTTTTACATAGTTTTCAACATCTACAGTAACCTCTTTCTCTTAATTTACTTCATGGAAATGCCACTTTTCATTTGGAGCACGAAGGATCACCATATAATTCTTTCCATGCAATAAATTAAAGCATAAGTTCTTATGCTTTCTTAATTAAATTGGCTGCAGGTTTTCAGTTGTGTATTGGACAGAAAAATTCTTCTTTTCTTAAATGAAGTTATTGGCAAATTTATATTTCATTTTGCCATATATAAAATACCTCAATCCATATATCTACATAGATATATATTCTAGGTAAACAAAGACTTTTTTGATAAATAATAAAATGTGATCATTATACTTTTAGTGAATTTTAACAAATACATGGAGCTATCATAGTGCAGTTGCTTTGCTGTTGTTGTTGTTTTTTCTTTTTCAATGCTCCTTTATGGCTATTCTTGTTTTTTATTTCCTTTTTCAAATCACTGGTTGTGTATATAAATGGACTCAATTATTTGTCTCTGTTATTAGTTATACTATACCATTGTACTTAATTAGAATATCTTTAGTGTCTTGTTTTATTTTTTTTCTTTTTTATCCAGGTTTATTTATGTATTACTGTTTTCTAATCTCTTCTAATTGCTCATTCCTTACATGAGATAATACTATTCCTTCTATAGGATTTAGTGTACTTTCTAGTAGAATGGATTTGATTCCTTAGAAAAAACAATTATATCCCTTGTATGAGACGTTTTGACTATAAGAGATGTACTCATGAGTCCTTGTGCCTCCAATTTTTCATTTGTCAGCTTTGTATTGATTTATATAATCCATTAATCTTTATTGGAAAAAAAAAAAAAAAACTTTTCCACCAGCAAGTTCAATTAATCCTATTGACATTCTTGGAAGTTGGAATGACACAAAAGATGTTCCTTTTTTAGGTTTTTGTTGTTTATGTTTGAATTTTCTTTAAGAAATTCGTGTGAATTAGGTGGATGCTTTAATGAACTAAATTCCCATATCAATCCCACAATTGATGATTAGAAGGAAAATTTAATACTTTCCATTAATGTTTATGTGTTTTAATTGTAGACTTCTGAATTGACTGGATGGATTGTAGGTTTTTCCTTTTTTCTTTTCTTTTGTCTTTTTCTCAGGAGGTCCATCTTGGCACCAAAGTTTTCCTGTATTCTTCTTTTAAATTCATGAATCAAATTTAACAGGAGGTACTTGGTAGGAGGAACGTCTTCTAATCAAGTTTTCTTTTATTTATAATATGATTTCTTGAACTAGTTTGATTTTATTTTGTAGAAAGAGGGTGATTTAACGAATTAGATTTTATTATAAATTCTTTAGATTGGGTTTGATATAAGATAGATATTTTGAACAAATGATATCTTTAATGGAAAAGGCAGCTAAACGCAATACTAGCATTTAATTAAACAAAAATAGCTTCCTTTTATTTTTGTGCATTTTTCTTTTAATATTTTTTTATCAGGACAATTAAAGATGATTTAATATATTAACCTTTTTAAATATACAAGATAATAGATAAATTTTAATTCCATATTTCAGTTTTCATTTTATTTTTCCCTTAAAATATAATTTTTTAATTATGTAATTTAAATTAAAATACATACATTACATATAAAAACAAATGAGCTATGTATATTTATTGACTCGTTTAATGTTTCCATGAGATTGTTTTATATATATATATATATATATATAATTCTATGAGATTTAATTTCATTGAAAGAGTTTCAACATTTAAAATCTTTTTAAGCACTCATAGCAAACTCTGTGATTTGCTAGTATTATAATAATATACGTATGAATGTCCAGGGAGACAAAGACACATATTAATTGTCACGAATTGGGGTGTGCAAACTGGTTTAATCTCATTATGTGAAGTTTCATGGTAATAGGCTTACTTGTTTAGGCCTGTCTGTCTCGTCATATTTTGTTTATTTTCATATTATATTTTTATTGTTTTTAAATAAATTTTATCAAAAAAATTAAAATTGACAATTTTATTCATAAATAGACTAAACAAACGCAATACATATATGATATAAAATATGATATAGATAAATTATGAATGTAAATCTGATATACATGAAAATTAGACAATCTAAATGAGGACGGTAGATTATATGGTGAGTGCTAAACTAAATGCTATAGGCTATGGAGTGTATTTGGATAAGAAAAAATGGCTGTAAATATTATATTCAGTAAATTAAGTATAGAAGGAAATTAATGGAAATATTTTTATTTTAAAAAACATTTTAAAAAGATACGAGTGAAAGTTAATGTTATTGAAAATGTAATTATGAAATTATTCCTGTAGTAATTTTCATCAAAATAAAATAAGAATGATTTTGTTAAATACTAACTTCACTTCACTTTTTTTTTCCTTTTTATAAACCAAGCAAATAATTAAAACAAAAACATTCCTTTCTATTTCATTTATTTTTCCTTTTATATTACCAAACACAGAAATATAATTATGTTTCTTGTCATTTTCACTGATTTATGAATAAATAAATTACCAAAAATAGTGTAAATCTTCCAAATATGCTAACTAGGAAAAATGGGTGTGTGTGTGTAAGTTTGGAAGTCGGAAAAGCTATTTAACTTGTGCATAATAAGTAATAAACATTCTATTGAATTTTCTTAAGATACAGCAAAGAAAAAACCATGCTGCACTAGGCTTAATACAACTTATTAAGCCCCACAGGAGCAGGGAAAAACATTCACTAATGCTAATATATCACATATTTGGATTGCAAGTGAATAAAAACTAATATTGTTTTAACAAATAGTTATAATGATACATGATTGTTAAAAATATGATCAAACTAAATCTATGCATGTAATAATATCATCATCATCATCTTCATATATGTATATTAACCAAATAATCTCTCAATTTGCAGTCCAAAAAATAAGATATTATTTAAATGACTAAAATCTCCTTAATCTTTATTATTATATCCATGCCAATAACTATTTTCCTTCATATCTCTCTTTTTGCATTTTAAATAGATATAAGGGCACTTGTTTTTTATTCTTAAAATTATTGGATATTTGTATAGTTTTTTCATTACTATATTTGTTTTGTTTATTCATTTCTTTTTTCAACATCTTTTATTGTTCATAAGTTTTTTTCCCTTCTCAAATCATTCAATATTTACGTGAATTTATTCAATAATTTTGTTATTTTTTAATTTTTATTCTATTAAATTTAATTTTTACGTACGCATCATCACGATGCACCATTATTAATTATATACTATATATATATATACACTATATATCATATATGTGTGTGAATTTGCACTATTCCTCTTACTTTTTTGTTTTTACCTTGCCTGACACACATTTAATGACTGTTAATGCCTTTTTGAGCATTTATTACAAAATAAAAGCCATCCAATTTCAAGCATTAAAATTACTTTTGAAACAAACATGATCGTTGATGCCATGGAGGAATTATAATAAACACTGCCATAAACAAATGTAATAAATGATGGTATAAAATATGAATAATAAAAACTTAGGGAAAAAAAAAAGTTCATAATTCATCCCCCACTTGAAGTTACTACGATTTTAATGTTGTACCCGGTCTGCCCTATCCTCATCTTTGCTTCTAGATCCTTGATGTTTCTACCTACAAAGATTGTAATCTATGCCCATGTTACCAGGTTGCGAATGGGTTGAGATGTGTAAGTTGAACTGACTGAGTCTAGTTATTCATGAGGTATTTGGATTTGGGTTATTCAAACTTGATCCATCCTTAGCCTAATTTAAGTTCAAACTTAAAATAAAATCCATGTAGTTAAATAAATCGAACTCAAAGTGGGTTTGTTAAAATATTTGTTAAGAGCTTGCAAGTATGCTCATTACAAGCTTGTATGTAGTGTTTTTTAATATTTATTATTCTACTATACATAAATTATATATTAATTATAAAAGTATGAATTTTAAATTAATTTCAAACTATATACTCCAACTAAAGCGTGTTCAAGCTCATTAAACTTGATGAGCTTGAACTTGATGTATTTAGCAAAATAAGCCTACAACACGGATACTTAATCAA
Source organism: Combretum micranthum (assembly GCA_024138025.1). Lineage (NCBI taxonomy): Eukaryota > Viridiplantae > Streptophyta > Magnoliopsida > Myrtales > Combretaceae > Combretum > Combretum micranthum. Next base: position 155,120 of record JAMXBD010001751.1, on the reverse strand, counting down.
CTTGAATTTGAGCATATACTTTTTTAAGGTTGGTAAAAATAAGCTCTCAGTCTTTTCTTGCACTACGTGTTTTATAATAACTCCACTTAAAAAGAATTTGCAAAAAGTAGTAGATCTCAATTCGAATACTTAGCTATGTATTCAAGTTTCAACTCTCATGGGTTTGATGGGATAATATCATAAATGGTATCTAACTTTAACAAAATATGCAATTAGATACTTAAATATTGAGATTAATCAATTTAGTACATAAATTTTGAAATTGATCAATTTGATTCCTTAGAAACTTTGAAATTGCTCAATTTGATATCTAAAAGAACTTGACAGAGGTACTGTTGGCGTATATAAAAAAACTTTTAGGTATTAAAATTGATCAATTTCAAAATTCAGATACTAAATTGATAAATTTCAAAATTTAGATACATAATTGTATATTTTATTAAAGTTCAGGTACTATTTGTAACTTAACCCTTAATTGATTAAGTGGAAAAAAGTATTTACAACTATATTTAAATTTTAAGGTCCATAAGATCTCTGTCAATTTTCTATATATAAAGATTCCAAACTTTGAAATCATACGCTTCTCTATCCAAATTTTTATTGTTCAATATTGCGGTTCAGTTTATTATTGTTTTAGGCGTAACTTATTGGATTAAATAACATGACCGATGAAATCCATTCTATATTTGGGATAATATGAGAAATATGAATTTATGAGTTTAGGATAGGAATTGTTAAATCGGTTTATCAATTTTCAATCCCTCTTAAGCTAACACTTCCACTCAAATAAAAAGTAAGTAGACTCTTAACTTACCTATTTTTAGTAGCATACTTCATTAAAGATTTGGACACAAAATTATGTTAGTATGCGATTGAGTGTGATATGTCATGTGTTTGAATGAGTGACAAACAAGTATAAATATATTTTTAAACAAACAATGGGAATAATGTATAATTTTTATAAAATTGCCCATATGAAAAAATTCCATAAAAGACTGCATGTGGGACTACTCTCTTATATGTTGCACCCTGATGAGAGATGTTGAAAATAGTAAGTTGGTATGTTCCTATCTTTTTGCCAATGCACTCATAAGGAAGACTTTTACCCTTAGATCCATTATAGGTTTATCAAGAGATAACGTTAAAATAAGTATCCTTTTTTATCCATTGATTACTAAGAGTATTCACATTCGAAAGTTCTTTCACAAGGTCCTTAAGCTGTCCCATCAGCATCTTAAGAAACTTTTCTTTTAAAGGACGTCACCACTTTATCTGTAAGACTCTTCAAATGAGTTTCTTTACTTCTTTTTATTTTTTATAGGTTTTATTTACCTTTGCATAATACCTTGCTTTACATAATAATAATAATAATAATAATAATAATAATAATAATAATAATATATTATTATTATTATTATTATTATTATTATTATTATTATTATTATTATTTCAATGGAACTCACTTTTAAGGATCATTTGTAAAAAATACCGAAAAGTTGAAGGAACCTTAAGAACCTAAAAAAGTGAGGCTATTCGTTTGAAAACCCATGCCAAGGATCTTGGATTTGGATACTCAAAGATAACTAGATAAATGCCATTAGCTTGAGAGCCTAGAAAGTTGGCACAATAAAAGCAATATTTCATTGTGTAATCTCTACTCTCTAAGATCAACCTAGCTATCTAGGCTTCCCAATCGATCACTTTTCATTTGAAATACCTAAACTGTCTATTCCCCTCCTCGCCCACCACCCCCGACCCACCCCCCCGCCAATCTTTCCAAGTAACCACTAAGTGCTTATCTCCATGTTACTACCGGAGATCGCATGCGGCATGAGATCCTCGCGTGATGCTGCAATGCGGAAGAGTGAAATAATTGTAAAAGGAAAATCCGAATTCGGATTAAGCTCGGATACAAGCTGACGAACAATACTTAGATTCAGTATTGGAGCAAATGTGTTGTATGTTTCTGCATATCTTGTATATTTGAGTAGTACATATTTATAGATGTAATATACTCCCTACTATGTATTACAGAAGGAAATGGAAATAACAGTAAAACAGAAAATAGAGAATCAAATCTGTAGCATGTGCTACGTGAAAACAGTTACAACCAATTCTGTTAAGGAGATGGGCTGGGCTTAATAACTGTTCTGGATTAGTCTGTTACTACTTTCAGTCCATATTAGGCCCGTGACCGAGCCCAGCCCCATACGGATCCATTTCAGCTTTGTTCCTTCCCAGTCCTTTGTTCACTTCCACGCAACTCCACTTACTAACTCCCTTACTAACTCCACAACAGAACTCATCTTTGCCCTTTTTTTCCTCTTCGTGACATATAAACCCTAGGAGCTCTTTGTTCTGCTCTTTCCCCATGACAATCCCTTCCCCATTAAAATCCCTTGTCCACAAGGGACACTGAGGAAATCTGGACTGCAGCTCGCTGAAGAATTCCCAAGTGGCTTCGGACGGTGGCAGATCCTTCCACGAGATAAGTAGCATCGTTTCGGCCCTGTTGTGTCTTTTTACCATTTTTCTGTCTAAAATAGCAATTGGTTCTAATAATGGGTCCTCTTGTGTTGTAGGTAAAGGAGAGGCAGTGGCTGGAAGTGATCCATGGTAGGGTTTCAGCTGCGACACATGGAAGGTGTGGTGAATGCTTGCTTCGGGAGGGAGATCGAGTTGGTAAGCTACCTTCCCCTTTCGATCTTTAATCTTATAGGGGCCGTAGTATTTTTGGCTTAGCTTTTGATTCTGTGCATGCTTGAGTGTCTTCTGTCTGTATGGTTGCAACTTCAATAAGACATAATCTCCGATGTTGAACTCTCTGTCAATTCGTCGTTTGTCACTCATAAGCTTCATTCTGTGTTGTGCTCTGGTGAGGTGAAATTTGAGAGTCTTGAGCATGTCTTCCCTAGTTTTAAGCATGCTGTCAACTGTAGCATTTCGGGCATCTCTAGGAACGTAGGGAAGATGTAGAGGGGGAGGGTAACCATATAGTGCCTGGAATGGAGTGTGCTTGGAGCTGGTGTGGTAGTTCGTATTATACCACCACTCGGCCAAAGGAATAAAGTGACTCCATCTGTTGGGAAACTCCCCTGTCATGCATCGGAGATAAGTTTCCAGACACTTGTTTACCACTTCAGATTGACCATCGGTTTGGGGATGGTAGGAAGTGGATAGGTTGAGAGTGACACCCTGTAGACTTAGGAACTCCTTCCAAAAAGAGCTCACAAAAATGGGATCTCGATCGCTGGTAATGGTCTCTGGCATACCATGCAGCTTGTAAACATGTTCCAAGTATAGGTGAGCCACCTGCAAGGCTGTATAAGGGTGAGAGAGAGGCAAAAAGTGAGCATACTTACTTAACCTGTCCACTACCACCAGTATAACTTCCTTTCCATTCGACCTTGGTAATCCTTCAATGAAATCCATAGTTACTTCCTGCCAACATTCAGTAGGGACTGGTAGAGGTTGTAGAAGCCCAGGATAAGCCACATTCTCAAACTTATATTTTTGGCATGTTTCACAACACCTCACATATTGCCTAATGATTCTTTCAAGTTTAGGCCAATAGAATACTGATGAAATCCTCTTATAAGTGGCTTGTGCCCCTGAGTGTCCTCCTAGTGCTCCCCCATGGTACAATTCCAACAATTTCTTTCTTACTTCCTCAGAAGGTCCGACTACTATTCGACTCTTCCTTCTTAGTATTCCTTGATCGAAACTGAAATTTTTAATCGCCTTCCCTTCCTTAAGCTGTCCAATCAGTTTGGTATATCCGGATGGTAAATACCAACTAGCCTTGATGTCCTCCATCAATTCAGGAATGGTAACCTGAATGGATAGTTGATTTAATTGAGTTCCACCACATCTAGATAAAGCATCTGCTGCCTTGTTAGCCCTTCCACTCTTGAACTCAATTAAATAGTCTAAACCCAATAATTTGGTAAGCCATTTTTGTTGACTGGGAGTCACCAACCTTTGCTCTAACAAGTACTTAAGACTTTGATGATCTGTTTTAATCACAAATTGTCTTCCCAGCAAGTAATGCCGCCATGTATTGTCTTTTTTTTTAACCAACACCACAGGAGAAGCAAAAGGACTATGACTAGGACGTATTATCCCACTCAACAACATTTCCTTAATCATATCCTCTAGCACTGTTTTTTGAATAGAGGAATGGCGATATGGTCTAAGATTGACAGGTGTTGACTCATCCTGTAAATGGATCCTATGATTGCAAGTTCTATCAGGAGGTAGTGCAGTAGGTTCTTCAAATAGATCAGTAAATTCTTCCAATAGTTTGGTTAAATCAGGATGTGTGCTAGATTCAACCATCGGATCCATACTGTTTACAGAGTTACTAACAACCCAACATTGCACATTTAGTGTAGGACTATGAGTTGATAACATAGAAGAAAGGATGTTATCAGATACAGGAGTAATTACCTCATTATGACCATGAAGTGTGCAATTCGATCCATGCCATTGGAATTCCATCCTCATCAGATTGAAGTTCCACTGTACTGTACCCAGGGTGACCAGCCAAGGCATTCCCAGAATTAGGTCATATGCAGTTAAGGAAAGTACATACACATCTGAGTGGAATTGCACTCCTTCCATCCACCAACTGAAGTGCTTAACCATATAATAACTGTAAATTTTAGCTCCATTAGCCAAATTAACAGCTACTGGTTCCACAGAAGTTAACTCACAATTCAAGTGAGTGGCTAGCTCCTCATCTATAAAATTAGATGAGCTGCCCGTGTCAATTAATATGCGCAATTTTTTTCTCTTGAAGTACCCCTTCACACACATACTGTGGGCTACATTGCTGGTGTCCTCCCCTAATGCACATAGGGTTAAGGAGGCTAGATCTTCCTCCAACCTATCCATCTCCTCTGCCTCCGAATTCTCCTCACCTTCCTCCTTGCTCACCACCAATAAATTAAGCCTTTTATTCTTGCACCGGTGTCCTGGACCAAAGGCTTCATCACACCAAAAGCATTGCTTCTTCCTTCTCTTTTCCTCCAATTCCTCAGGAGAGAACCTCCTAAAATTCCTGGTAGTGTTGGAGTTTTGGCTATGGTTTTTGGGTTGGGAACTAAGTGTTTGTGAAATGGGTGTGGTGTTACGGTTGGTGTATGTGGGTGGTGAGTTAGTGTTTGGAATAGTGGTGGAGTATTTCGGGTAGGAATAGTTTGGGGGGTTTCTGGTGTTTAAGGCTAGTTTTAGTGGTAGTGTTTGTAGCATCTTGGAGCTTGGCTAGTGTATAGGCTTGGGACAATGAGTTAGGTTGAAACATGCGAATAGGAAACTGTATTTCAGGACGTAATCCACTGAGGAAGCAGCTGACCAGCTGCGGTTCAGATAATTGGTTCTGGGCAGAAAGGTGTGTAAACTGGTCAAGGTATTCTTGTAATGAATCAGTTTGTTGAAGTTCCTTAAGTTCTGCCATGGGGTCTTCATAGGCTCGTTCATTGAATCTTGCCTGCAATGTTGGTTAATTCTTCCCAAGAAATGGAGTCGTTTCTGTCCTCAGTTTAGCATAAGAAACATACCAATCATAAGGTTTTTCATCCAAGTGCATGATAGCTACCTTTGCCTTAAGATGATTGGGTGTCTCATCCAACATAAAAAATTGTTCAGCCTTAACTATCCAACTCTTAATGTTTTCTCCATTAAAAGTGGGAAATTCAATTTTGGTACTCCTCATGGGTAGCTGGTAACCACTAACAGCTATGCTACTGCCAGGTAAACCACCACTAGACACATTTTCTGCTGCTATTTACCATCATTACTTTTGTGTGCACTAGATAAGGTTTCCATTACTACGGTTTTCCTTTGAGTTGAGATTTGAGTTCATCTATTACCTTTGATTGCTGCTCCAATGCGGTTTGCTGTTGTTGCAGGTATCGGAAAAAAGTTTGATCTAGCTGTTGTTTGTCAGTCTGCTCCTTCAACAAGTTCTTCATTATCTCCTCCATCTTCTTAAATTCTCGGGTTCCCTCTGCCATGATGGATAGCTCCTACAACTAGCTCTGATACCACTTGCAATGCGGAAGAGTGAAATAATTGTAAAAGGAAAATCCGAATTCGGATTAAGCTCGGATACAAGCTGACGAACAATACTTAGATTCAGTATTGGAGCAAATGTGTTGTATGTTTCTGCATATCTTGTATATTTGAGTAGTACATATTTATAGATGTAATATGTCCCTACTATGTATTACAGAAGGAAATGGAAATAACAGTAAAACAGAAAATAGAGAATCAAATCTGTAGCATGTGCTACGTGAAAACAGTTACAACCATTCTGTTAAGGAGATGGGCTGGGCTTAATAACTGTTCTGGATTAGTCTGTTACTACTTTCAGTCCATATTAGGCCCGTGACCGAGCCCAGCCCCATACGGATCCATTTCAGCTTTGTTCCTTCCCAGTCCTTTGTTCACTTCCACGCAACTCCACTTACTAACTCCCTTACTAACTCCACAACAGAACTCATCTTTGCCCTTTTTTTCTCTTCGTGACATATAACCCTAGGAGCTCTTTGTTCTGCTCTTTCCCCATGACAGATGCATATATGATCGTCTCTGTTGGTACACCGCATTTACAAATGTTACGGCTAATGGTTGTAAACATTGTAGAACCCATAAAGATATAATTTAAAAAGCCAGGGACATTTATATAATTTTAAAAATTTACAATAGTGATTGATGTAATTTACTCAATTTACTATATTAGTTATCATATCCGAATTATGATTTATCTTTAGTCAATATTTGAGACGTTTTTCCAATAATGTGACTTTTGGCCTTTCGGACATGAATGACCGAATCAGGTTTTGTAAACTCTTGTACAATGGCAAATTTAAATTAATTGAAAATCGGTGAGCAATTTCACATGTTTGACGTAACATTATTCCAATATGATGGGTTCCAAGGAGCACGAGTACTTTGGAGAACTATGAGAAGGAAAGGCTTAGGACTCGAAGAGTTTGGAATATTTTAGTCATGCTTTAATGGATAAGTTAGCATAGATGGATGCAAGTATTACAGTGTGCTGATCACCCCAATTGTTATGGAAAGGTAGCTTCAAGGTTTTATATTCTCCAAAGGTTAAGTGGCTCTAATTCAACATATTTATAAGAAAGGTAGATAGGTAAATAACGGGAATGATATTTAAAATTTAGCAAAAAAATGTAATTAGGTATTTACATTTTGAAATTGATCACTTTAATATTTAAAATAATTTTTCGTGCAGACTAACAATACCTACACTATATTGGTTAAAAATATTACGTTGGATTGAATACGTTATTTAATTTAATGAAAGTACTATTGGTGTAAACAAAGTTCTTTCAAGTACTAGAATTAGTCAATTTCAAAGCTTGTATATCTAATTATATATTTTGTCAAAGTTTAGATGCTATTCGCGGTATTAACCATTATAAGATCTATTTATTAGATGAGTTTGTAATCTGTATCTTAATTCAAATGTGTTTATAAACGAATCCAGGCGGGTTTATTAATTGTATCAAGTCTTGCTTAAACCATGTCGGTTTATAGTCGCAATTTTCATGCTCATATTGATAAGTTTAATGTTAAATTGTGAATGTTAGTTGGACTTTTAGTTTATCTAAAATAAAAGTGTACAAAAATTTAAAAGGTATCTTTGTAGTGACGACAAATCCCGTAGGATATGCCCTTAATGCAATTGGATGAGAAAAATAGGGTTAGCAGTTCCAGATTTAAGTTCTATAAGGTTAGTGATTGATCTTAATTTTAATTGAATTGCTAAAAAAAAAATTAGGCAGGAATCTGATCTTATATGTGTGATAGGTTGTGTTCGTGGGTTGTCCTCAGGACGTAACTGCTACGACGTGTCGTTCTCATCCCCACCCCCCGCCCAAATTGGTTTGGACCGATTCTCCACATTCACGGCATGTTCTTTCCTTGTTTTATGTTTTTTATACTTTTCAATGAATAGATGAATTGATTTGTTTAATCATATTTTGATTATTTTGATATTATATTTTTATTATTTTAAAATAAATATTTCATCATATTTTGATTTTTTTGATATCATATTTTTATTATTTTTAAACAGATATTTATCAAAAAATAAATGCTAATAAAAAATTAATAATTTTATTCATAAACTAATCAAACAAATATGATATAGATTAGTTAAAATGTATCGAGATACAATATAAATAAAAATCAAACAATCCACGTCCTAAAATAAAAAAAAGGAAAAAAGAAAAAAGATATTTTTCCTTGAAACCTGTTGTAACTCAATTTTATCTATCATTTAAAATATTTATTCTCATCATTACTCTATGATGATGGATAAAAAAACACATCCAATGGATACAGATACGTATAAGCTTGATTCATATGATTCAATCTTGGTTTTTGTCTATTAATTCGACTCGTGCTTGAATTCGGAATCTGGGTTGTTTGTCTTTTTCCTATTGCATCTGGTCTCGGGGTCCATTTAATGTTTTAATGTCCATACACTGTTTAACGAAAGCTACTTGTCGATGGAAAATAGTTTTTTTTTTTAAATTTATTAATGGTATTTGATTAATTTTATAAAAATAATTTTTATTTATTTATTTCTTTCAGATGCTTGGATAAACAAAATACCAAAATAATTGATAAATATAACATATTCTATAACAAAAATAAATCTATCTAAGTAAAAAAAATTAAAAATTAATAATAAACATTTTTTATTGTAAATAGTACTAGGTAGAGCTCGTAAACTAATGGAATAACTTACGCTTCTATAATTTGTAAGTTGTTTTTAAACAATTAATTTTGAATGAGTCTTTATTTTTTAAAATAAAAAAATAGTTTTAATAATTATCTCATTTTTTTAAACAAAAGATGAAAAAAATAAAAAAAAAAGATATTTGTCTTTACCTTTTTTTTTCCGACAATAAACAGGGCATAAAATTGTCCTAGGTTTCATTTTATTAAGCACTGGGGCACCGTCGGTCTTGAATTTCTGGGTATCTGATGACTAAACGAATATCTTAATTCGAGATATAGTCAGTAATATTATTTTCGTTTAGGTTCTTAACTAATCTTCGTTTTTGTTGCGTTACTTAGGTGGACGCACATAAGGATTTTTATATCTGTATATATCTGGTTGCTAGTGCATCTTATATATTAATAAGAATTTTGTTAATGATTATATGATGATAATTTTTAAAATTTCATAAAAATTCATCCAAATAACAATAAGAGTATTTAGTATATTTTATAAGAGATTGTATATATATATATATATATATAAACTTAGAAATTAATCTTAATGTAAAATATAAGATTTAAATACTTATAAATTTTGTTCCTAACAAAAAAAATCATGAAATAATCTAGATAGGATGCTATTAAATAATCTAAACGCATTTTAATAATATTAATTATAAAAAATATTATTAAATCAAATTATATATTTAGTATTGGGCAAGATTCATTTGTAATATATACGGATAATGTAGTAATTATTTATAATACACTTAAATAAAAAATTGTCAGGAGAGAATAATGGGATTTGAACCATGATCACCTGCATATAAAATTATGTATTTAACCACCAGGTAGTAATGGTTACTTATGTAAGGATTTGCTCTTTAAAATGTATATATAACATATATATTTTTGATAAAATTAAAAAAATTATTTTTTCCCGAATTTGACGAGTCCGGACCCCATCAACAACCCCTGGGGATGCACATTAGGCAATGCGTTTACTATTAAACAGAGAAAATAAATGCTCAAACCTATAAAATATTTATAGTGACATCCTATGAAAAAAAAAAAAAAAAACAGAAAATAAATAAATGCGGCACCCTTGTCAGAGTTAGTGGTCCAATTTCATTAGCCTACGGTCATTTAATTAGTTGTTTTATCATATTTTGTTACTCTGGTAGGGTTTACAATTGTACTTAAAAAAAAAAAAAAATTGAGGTATATGTACAGCTGCTGGTATTTACGCTAACTTAGAGGTTGCCTCCAATTCTATTAAACTTAAAAAAAAAAAAAAAAAACAATTGGAGAGGGGATTCACACTAGATTTAGGGGGGCTTCTATGGTCCTGTCAGTTAATTTGATCCCGTTAAGCTGTAGACCGTTAATTTATTTAGATTTAATTATAGCTTTTGATCATATTAACTTGTAACTTGTTGTACAGGTTAAACACATGTCCATTTTTTTCTCTTTCTTTCAATCAAGATTGTCCTTTTCTTTTCTTTTTTTTTGAACTTTTTTTTTCCTCTTCTTTCACCTTCTTATTTTCTTATATATCTTTCACTTTTTTTATTTTTTCGTTGCATCAATTTTTTTCTTGTAACCTCACTTTCTCCCTATTTAATCTCAATCTTACAACGCTTTTTATACATGATGTATTTGTTTATGTATATTATATATTTTGTTTTAGAGCATAAAATAACTTATCATATATATTGTGTGTGTGTTTTATATGTTATACATGATATATATTTTATATGTTATAATTATATAGGATATTACATATGTTTTTATATGTATTTAATATGTATGTTAAAGCAATATAAAATATTTATATTCTGTCATATAATATGTAAAACTTTTATACGTAAATTTGAATTGGTTATATATTTATATGTTATATAGGATTATAGTTATATTTGTATATTATATATTTTATATACGAGATAAAAATAATATATCATATATATTTAATATAGTATAGCAATATATAAAATTTATATGTGTTCTTATATGTTATATATAATGTTTATATTTTATATGCTATAGTAATATATTAAAATTTTATGTTAGAATTTGTATAGTATATATATTTATTTTAAGTCTTATATGTGTATATTTGTTTATGTGTATTTTTATTTTTTTTCAAAACATAAAATAACATAACATATTATATCTTATAGTAATACATTAAATTAGGGGAATATCATATGTTATATTAATATAAACTTGTATATTCTTATATATTTTTAGGATATATATTCATATATAATTTATAGTTATAGTAATATGTAAAATCTTTATACATGAAATTTGTACAATATGTGTATATATTATGTGTTACATATGATATAATTGTTTAGGTGTCTTGCATATTTTATTTTAAAACATTAAAAAAAATCATATGTTCATATGTCTTACATATCGAATGTGATATATAATTTAGATGTTATAGTAATATAGCATATATTGTATATGTTTGACATATGTTTTAACATATAAGATAAATAAACATTCCATATGTTATATTGAATATAAATACTTTATATGTTATGATAGTATATTAAATTAAGGGATAATATATGTTACGGTAATATATTAAACTACGACATATACAATAATATATTAATTAGGGTATATATCATATGCTATATTAATATAAAAAATTTGTATATGATCTTATGTGTTATTGAGGATATATAATTTATATGTAGTAATATTTAATATCTTTATACATGAAACTTGTAAAGTATAAATATTTAATATATACTTTATGTTATAATAATATATTTGTGTATGTATATTGCTTATGTTATTTTAAAACATAAAAAAATATCATTTGTTTATATATAACTTATTTTTATATATGATATACAATTTAGATGTTATAGTAACTCATAATATATTTGCATATATCCATATATGTATTTAATATGTATGTTATAGCTACATATAAAATTGTAAATGCTCTTATATGTTATATAAGATTTATAATACGTATATATACATTTAAATGTTAGAGTATGATAAAATTTTTGTATAAGTTCCTATATATAACATAGGATGTATTATATTATGTTATATAATATGTGAATTTTTACACATGAAATATGATATGTAATTATATACATGTTTTACAAGCTAGAGTATTAGATAAATTTTGTATATGTTCATTTTATGTTATATAGGATGTATATATATTATGTTATATTAATATGTGAATTTTTATACATAAAATTTGTATATGATATATATATATTCTATATGCTATATAGGATATAACTGTATTTGTATATCATATATTCATCATATAAGATAAAAGAACATGTCATAAGTATATATATATATATATATATATCTTATATGTTATATTGGAATATATATATATGTATATTTAAAATGATATTGTGATTATTATAATTTGAATATGTTTAAGTTAGAGCTATATATAAAAATTATTAATTTTCATATATGTTATATAGGATATGATTATATGTTATAGTAATATATTAAATTTGTATATGTTTTTAGATGACACAACAATATATAAAAATTCTAAATGTTCTTATAAGTTATATGGGATGTTAGTAGGATATATATTTATTTATATATCACATATCATTTTTATAATATAAGATACACACATCATATAGAAATGTGTGTATATATATATATCTTATTATGTTATAGTATATATAGTTTATTTGTTATATTATATAAAAAGTTTGTAAATCTTCTATTATGTTATATATAGTGTGTAAATATTTTTGAAGTTACAATAATGTATAAAATTCATAGGGAAAAAGGAATAAAAATATTAATATTTTTAAAAATAATTACGGAAATGTCATCGGAAAAAATTATTCCCGATTTTAGGCAACATGGCCTCGTCTCTTGAAGAGACGAGGTCATAAGTGACTGACCTCGTCTCTTCGAGAGACGAGGTCTCATTTGTTTAATGACCTCGTCTCTCGAAGAGACGAGGTTGCTTCGCATGTGACCTCGTCTCTTCAAGAGACGAGGTCAGCTATTCCCCTCAACATTCAATCTATTACTTGAGAAACCCAAAAAATTATGTATAAAACCTGTCAAGTAGAAATATAAATGGCTATACGAGCCATTAACCAAATTCAACACAGCTATAATACCATTCAGCCTAAAAACACATGCTGAATCCCAATCTGAATCATTCAATCACAGCGGTATTGTGATTGTTTGTCAGCACAGTACAATGAAAATATGGGAATTTGTAGGCTCGTAACAGATAATATGAAACGAAATGCTGATTCATTGTTCTTTTAAAATGTACAAGAGAAAAGGAGTACAATATACATACAAAAACAATACAAAAAGTAAGAAGCTATATGCAACAATCAAATAAAGAAAATCTATCATCTACTACTGCTGCTGATGTGTGTCCCTCCTCCGTTGTCCTCGGCCTCTACCCGCCTCACGTACGTCCTGGGTAACGGGGTACGCAGATGTGGATGCTGTGTAGATGGAAAATATCTGTAACTGCAGCATCCTCATGTCCAGTAGCAGCACTGTACTGATGGAACGGACAGGGTCTGGCTCGACCTGTGTGAGCCCCTCCCCCATATCATGTGATGGCGATGGTCGTCTCTTCTGTGGAGCCAAGGGGGTATGGAACTCAGAGTATGATGGGTCTGGCATGGGGGTGTCCCCCATATAGTAAGATGTCGATGACGGGCCAGCCTCGTCCTGAATGACCTGGGAAGGACCAGGCTCATCAAGTGAAGGTAGATCGGACGGTTCAGGCTCATCTCTGATCTGTATACCTGGTGTTCGAGCTCGTCCCGACCCTGCCTCGTCCCCGCCACACCTCTCTCTAGGAGGCTGTCGTCTCTGTACGGTATGAGACTGTGGGTCACCCTGTGCTGCTGATGGTGGAGCTGGTGGCACTGGATCATTGAAATTCAACCCCATAAACTCTTCCACCACACGACAGACATCTCGTGCAGTGGATGGAGTGAGCTCTGGGGGCATGTCTGGGATGCTATAAATGAAATCAGCCTGCGAGTAATAGCAAAAAATTATATCGGTGAGTAGCTGCCAAGTCAGTACAAGTCCATATAAAGCTTATAGAGACAGTTATCTTACCATGTATCGTATGATAGCTCCGTGCGTCCGATCCAGCGTCGGGTGATCGCATGATACCACTGGAAGTAATCGTCAGATGTCCCAGCAGGCAAATCGGGCAGCTCAACTATGCAATCACGCCGAGCATCCCACTCAGCTATCCACCTGGCATGCTCCACCTGCCAGTTCCACTCGGAACGTCCTCTCATGTCAATCTCATGGAGGGGTCTCATGTCGGCAGGGGGGCTGGAATCCCCTGGAAGCCACCAAACTGTCTGAGCACTCTGTCAGGGTAGTAGTGCTCGACAAGGTAGAAGCATACCAGGGACCCGTGCACGCCACACATCGCTCCCGCTAGGCAGTATGGAGGCAGGGAGGGCAAGATCGAACTATATGGGTCCCACACCACCTGATGCAGTAGGAAAAGTAAAATATTGCGTTAACAAACCATCGTACTATAGCAATGTAACAGCACAAGTCATTGCAAAACAATTGAGGTATAGGAGGGAACGGATGTCATACCTGATGCGCGTCTGTCGATCGAAAGATGCGGTACTCAATCAGCAGATGTGTCGATACTCGGGTCACGTCAAAAGTCGCACCCCAATGGCTGATGAGTGGGCGGCCCGCGGTAACTGATGTGTGCAGGCGACGAACTGGGGCAATGTGGGGAAGTGCTCCATGCCCATATCTGCAGGACAACTAACGGTCCTGCCATGTCCCCGTGTCGACGTGGGAAGCCAAGCATAGCTGCCTGTATAGCCAGGCCAAACAGGCAGCTCCCCACGCGTGCTGCCGGCCGTCTCAAAGTCTCGGAGCAGCTGGAGGTACATGATGGACGTAATTAGAGGACTTGTCTGCGACAATAAATCCCCAAAGCAGCAGCAAAATGTATGCCCGAGCGTGCGTCTGATCATCAGATCATCAGCAAAATCAGGTAGGTCGCTGAAGTGGCTATCCAACCACGACATCTTCAGGCGACCACCATCCATGTCAACGCCAGGCTGGGGCCGGAGTCCTAGCAACTGCTCGCATAAATCAACATAATCAGCCTAGTCGTACCCGTAAATGCCAATCCATCTACAGGGATGCCTATAAGGATAGAAACATCCTATAAGGTCACAGACCACTCGCCCGTTGTCATGTGGAACGTATGTGTCTCTGGTCGCCACCTCTCGACCAAAGCTGTAAGAAGATGCCAATCTGGCTGAATGAAAGGCATCTGGGCTGCCCCTATGAATTTTGTCTGAGAGAGAAATGGCACAAGCTCGTCAACCTTGTAGTACGCTGCTAGTCGCTTGAGCCTCGCCTCTCTGTGCCGGCAATGCAAAATCTCATGCTCCTACAGTAAAGTTATGCATTTATTAAAGACCAATCTCATCTTAGCCATCAATCTGCAATCATTGAATTTCAAAGAATGAACTAACCTGTCTATCCCAGGCTAGAATGGACCTGTATATAGGCTGCTGTGTGAGTAATGAGCTATCAATCGGTCTGGATCCATCTGCGAAGGAAAGAAAGAGATGTTGTTAAAGTCGACATGTGTTGATTAAAAACAAGCATAGCAAACATACGATTAATCATTACTCATTAGTGTAGTAATAAAAACACATGGCAATAAACAATTACCACTACGAATAGCCATGCCCCTAACTAGTCTACCGCCGATCCGCATTTAGACAACTTCTTATGTTGTGGCCCTGCTGTCACAACAATGGCATGAATAACCTCGGGGGCCCTCTCGAATATCCATCTCATTTTGGAATCGTTTCTCCCTAGGCCGGCCCCTTTTTCTAATAAGTCCTGAATTAGGGTGCCACTTTGGTAAGTCCAACCGAGTCCAATTTGCCTTATCGGTTGCGGGAATGAAGGAACGACCATAAACTCTTAGTTGGTGGTCCCACTTGTACCACTGTCCTACATAGGCAACACAATCCATGTGCATTGTCCCCATCACTGCCATTGCATGTGAGTATGGAATTCTGTATATCTGCCACTTGTTACACGTACATCTACATGATCTTAACTCCACTTTTTGTATATGGTCCCCCTTCTGACCATACATTGTTGGACGTGGTGTAGTTATAACCTCGTATATCCGTTCTTGGTAATCGAAACAAGTAACTCTATGGGAATTGGATATGTTGTTCCATCGCTCAAACTTATTTGCAGCGTATTCTGTGAGCAACTTACCCATACTCATGGCATCGCTGGCTTCACGCCTTTGCTTATTAAATATGGAGTTGCAATTGTAGAAGGTTTTCTTTACCAATGTTGTCACAGGTAAGCACTTGGCATCTTTTATAACTGAATTGTAACTCTCTGCCATATTTGTTGTGCTTAGGCTAAATCTGACACCTTCATCGTAAGATAAAGTCCACATGCATGGAGGCAACTCACAAAAATATCGTGCTGTCCAGGGATTGCTTTGAAGTGCAGCATTGAAATATCTATGGAACTTGCGACTCTGGGCTTAATAGGTAGCTCTTTTTACTATTTCCTTACATTCCTTACTTTTAGCCTTCGAATTAAAGTTGCTTGCAACATGACGGATACACCAACGCCAAGGCCACCCCCTAGGCCACACTGCATTCTTACCTTCGACCACACTCCTGATACCGGCATGCTGGTCCGACATCAAGCAAATATTGGATCGCTCTTTGACGACGTGTTCCAGCACTTTTGCAAGGAACCAACTCCATGTATCCGCCTTCTCCTCATCCACAAGGGCATACGCCAACGGGACTATATGATTAGCCCAATCTATTGCCACTGCAATAAGCAATTTGTGCTTGTACTTGCCATACAGGAAGGTACCATCAACTGTGATCACAGGTCTGCAATGATTTAACATATGTAACTTAATCAATAAATATCAATAATTTAAAACAAAATTTAACAATGATTACAATACATACCTGCAGTAGTGGAAAGCCTCAATGCAAGGACCAAATGCTCAAAAAAGCTTATCTAGGAATACGTGGATGGCGGTATTTGAATCTTGAGTTTGCCACTCCACCTTTGTTCCTGGATTTGCCTCAGTAATTGCATTAAGTAGATGCGGAAGCTCCACATAAGATGCCTCCCAACTTCCATACACCTGCTCAATGGCCTTTCTCTTTGCCTCACGAATTCTCTTGATAAGAATATTATACCCAAACGACTTTAATATATTCGTTTGGAGATCATTCGCCCTCACATCTGGAGAATTGTGGATCTCCAATATTATGGCCCTGGACAAGCTGGTGGAGTCAACTGAGTGTGATCTGTCCAGTGATTTCATCCAAGCAAGTGTGAGGTCCTTCATATTTAGTGATGTGAAACCACCCACCATGTTTCTTATAACTGCCTCTGAGTCTCCACTTACAACCTCTATTGTGGATATCAGTACACTTAACTGCCCATGCTCTTGGGTCCGAATCCACTACCTTGAAGTTATAATGGTTGTTATGTGCCACATTTTAACTGCTCGTATGAGATGATCTTTGGTCTCAAAACAATCCGACCTTAAATTCATCACTGAAGCTCCAATTCCAGCACTCATTTCTGCTCATCATCATATGCTGCGTAAGTACTACCAACTTCAGCATTGAAAAACAGAACTGCCGCTGAGCTCCCTACTGCATAACGTCAGTAGGAGCAATGAAATGGTCCTAGTTATTTCCCCTTCGTTGTACATCGGGCAATGCATATTGTTGTCGAATTACTTCATCATTACATTTTCATCATCATCATAGTCGTCACTGGATTTACTTGTCGATGAGTCTTGCACAGCATCCATATCATCACTACCTACTGATGTAGGTCCACAAAATTCAAAGTGACCTATTTCTACTTGTGCACTGCCTATTGTCTGAACTGGAGTAGAGTTTGAGTCTACTAACCCTGGCTCCCAATATTTCTCATTGCCCATTTCCCCTACAGGTGCCTGTGACAATTTAATTTCCAAAATCTGCACATAAACAGCCATGAGCCTTCTGTGTATAGCAACATCTCTTGTGCCGCATCATCATCGGTCACTGGAATAATATCATAACGTAGCGTCCTATCTCCAATAGCTACCCTATGATATAGCTTACCCGATGTGTACACCTATTTACCTTTAGTCTATTGCAAATAATCTCCACTATCTACTCATATGTTGAATTCCTACTAATACTGACCATAGCAACAGGCCGCTTATCATAACCAAAACCATCATCCCCTTACACAATATTACCATGAGCGTATAGTATGAACTTCGCTTTATCCATTTCCTCACAAATCCTGCCATCTCATCAAAATTAGCTTCCATGCATCAAATTCAAAAAATCACACTTATGAATTGCATTCATCGTAACATTTAACATAATTCCTATACCTGCACCTCCACTTTCAAAGTTGAAATTTAATTTTGTAATCTATTCTGCTCTCTACAAATATTTGCTTTTTTCATCGCATTTTTCCATGCCATATTAAATCGCCATACCAATGCTAAAGTCCTAAATACACCTATTAACGACAATTAAAATTATTTTCAATTTTTTTTGCACACTCTAATTCCTAAAATAATTATCCAACAATAACTACTTAGGACTTGATTTTTTCCAAAGCAAATATTATACATATACATATCTATACAATATACAACAAGCAAAAAAAAAAAAAAAAACTGTCGACGTTGGAATCATGCTACAAAATTATTCTAACAACACATACAATCTACATTCAACAATGCTAAAGTACTAAATACACCCCGTTAACAACAATTGAAATTATTTTAATTTTTTTTCGCACACTCAAATTCCTAAAATAATCATCTAACGATAACTACTTAGAACTTGATTTTTTCCAAAGCAAATATTATACATATACATATCTATAGAACATACAACAAGAAAAAAAAAAACCCGTTGACGTTGGAATCATGCTACAAAATTATTCTAACAACACATACAATCTTCATTCAACAATGCAGCATGAATGATTGAAAAAAAATACGAAAATACGCGGAAATCTAACCTCAACGTTCGCCGTTCGCCGTTTCCGTTCGTCGCCGGTGGTTTTGCTTCAAATCTCCTCCTTTCAATCCTCCTACCAACCAATCGCAATACAATCAACTTCGAACAAATGGGGGTGGGCGATTGCGGTTGATTTGTGGATTTTGGCCGCAAAAATAGGAGGAATAGAGATTTTCCGATTAGGGTTCCGACGTGCCAAAAGGGGGAAATGGGGAAGAAAAAGCGGTGCGCGAAGAATATAACCCGCTAACCTCGTCTCTTCAAGAGACGAGGTCACATGCGGAGCAACCTCGTCTTTGAGAGACGAGGTCATTAAACAAATGAGACTTCGTCTCTCGAAGAGACGAGGTCAGTCACTTATGACCTCGTCTCTTCAAGAGACGAGGCCATGTTGCCTAAAATCAGGAATAATTTTTTCCCGATGGCATTTTCGTAATTATTTTTAAAATATTAATATTTTATTCCTTTTCCCAAAATTCATATATGTTATATATATATATGCATATATTATAGTAATAGGTAAAATCTCTATAAATGAAACTTATAAAGTATAAATATATTTTAAATGTTATATATAATATATTTGCTGATGTGTTATAGTAATACATAAAGCTCTATATACAAAATTTGTGTAGGATTTTTATGCATATGCACATGATATGTAATATCACATATAATTTTTATTTAGGTTATAGTAACATATTAAATTTGTGTATGTTTTTATATGCTACAGCTAAATGTAAAATTTCTATAAGTTCTTATAAGTTATATATAATATATATAATGAATATGTTATATTAATACGAATTTAATACATATATATTTTTTACGACGATATGGTCATTTTACCATATTAGGACGAAAAACCTCATTTCAAAGGTCATTTTACCATAGTTGAATGGAAATCCTCATTCTATAGGCTATTTTACCACACTAAGGAAGGAGAGAGTGAATTCCTTGTTTCAGAGGCCATTTTACCATACTAAGGGAAAATTACTTGTTCCAAGATCCATTTTACTACACTAAGAGAAACATTTTACCACACTAGGAAGAAATCCTGGTTTCAGGGGCCATTTTACCATAATTGGAGGGAAAATGGCCCCTAGAACGAGAAATTTCCCCTTTGTATTATAAAATAATCCATGAAGTGAGGAATTCCTTATTAGTGTGGTAAAATGGTTCTCAAAATGAGGAATTCCCTCTTAATGTAGTAAAATGACTCTTAAAATGAGGAATTTCATCCTCTGTGTGGTATAATGGCTCTTAGAAGCCCTTAGAGAGGAATTTCCCCTATTGTGGTAAAATGGCCTTAGAATAAGGATTTTCCCTATTATAGTAAAATGGCCCCTAAAACGAGGATTTTTATCCCAATGTGGTAAAATAGCCCCCGGAACGAGGATTTTTCCCCTATAGTGTGGTAAATCACTCAAAAACAAGGAATTTTCCCCTGATGTGGTAAAGTGGCCCCCAGAATGAGGATTTCTCCTTGTATGGTAAAATGACCATAAAACAAGGAAGTTCCCCTTGTGTGGTAAAATGGCCCATGGAATGAAGAATTCCCTCCTAGTGTAGTAAAATAAGCCTCAAAATGAGGAATTCCACTCTAGTGTGGTAAAATGGCTTTTGAATGGGGAATTCCTCCTATGTGTGGTAGAATGATCTTTAGAATGGGAATTCTCCCTAGTGTGGTAGATGATCATTAGAACGAGGAATTCCCTCCAGTTTGGTAAAATGGCCTCGAAATGAGCAATTCTCTCGTATGGAAAAATGGCCTTTAAAACCAAAGATTTCTCCCCTAATGTGGTAAAATGGCTCCTAAAATGAAGAATTTCCTCCTAATGTGATAAAATTGTCCCCAAATAAGGAATTTCCCTTAGTATGGTAAATCACCCCAGAACAAGGAATTTTCCTTGGTGTGATAAAATGACCCATATAATGAAAATTCTCCTTAAGAGTGGTAAAATGGTCTTGGAATGAGGGAATTTTCTTCTAATGTGGTAAAATAGCCTTAAAATGAGGAATTCCGCCCTAGTATGGTAGAATGGCTCTTAGAATAGGAATTCCCTTTAGTATGGTAGAATAACCCTTAGAATGAAGAATTTTCCCATAGTGTGGTAACATGGCCCTCAAAACGAGGAATTCCTTTAGTGTGGTAAAATAACCTTTAGAACGAGGAATCCTCCATGGTATGGTAAAATGGCTCTGAGAACGAATTCCCCATAGTTTGATAAGATGGCCCATGGAATAAGGAATTTTTTCCTTTAATGTGGTAAAATAGCCTTTAAAACAAGAAATTCCCTCTGTGTAGTAAATTCTCCCTAAAATAAAGATTTTCCCCTAGTGTGGTAAAATAGCCTCCACAACAAGGAATTTTCCTTTAGTGTGGTAAAATGACCTTAAAACGAGGAATTTCCTCCCTAGTGTGGTAAAATAGCTTCTAAAATGAGAATTTCTCCCCTAGTGTGGTAAAATGATCATAGAACGAAGAATTTCCCCTAGTGTGGTAAATGGCCTCTAAAATGAGGAATTTTCCCCTAGTATGGTAAAACGACCCTTAAAAGAGGAATCCCCTCCTAGTGTGGTAGAATATTCCCTAGAACGAGGAATTCCCCTCTAGTGTGGTAAGATGGTCCTCGAAATGAGGAATTTCCTCTAGTATGGTACAATAACCCATAGAATAAGGAATTCTCTCCTAGTGTGGTAAAATGATCCTAGAATGAGGAGTTTCCCTTAGTGTGGAAAAATGGCCTTTGAAATGTGAAATTCCCCCATAGTGTGATAAAATGCCCCTAAAACGATGAATTTCCCTCTAGTGTGGTAAAATGACTTCAAAATGAGGAATTCCCCTCGAGTGTGGTAGAATGACCCTTAGAATTAAGAATTCCTCCTTAATATGGTAAAATGATCCACAGAATAAAGATTTTCCTAGTGTGGTAAAATAACCCTCAAAATGAGGAATTTCCCTCTAGTGTGGTAAAATAACCCTCAAAATGAGGAATTTTCTTATTGTGGTAAAATCACCTAGAACGAGAAATTTCCCTCTGATGGGGTAAAATGGCCTTAGGAAAGAGGAATTTCCCCCTGATGGGCTATTGTACCACATTATGAGATAATTCCCCGTTGTGGGGCCCATTTTATCATATTAGAGGAGAATTCCTCATTCTAAAGTCTATTTAACCATACTAGGTTGGGAATTCATCGTTTTAAGGTCCATCTTTACCATAATAGGGGAAATTCCTCATTTTGGGGGACATTTTACTACATAAAGAATTAATTCATCATTTCGAGGGTCAATTTACCACACTAGGAGAGAAATCTTTGTTCCATAGGCCATTTTATCACACTAGGATATAATTCCTCATTGTAAGGACCGTTTTACCATACTAAGGGGTATTCTTCGTTCCATGAGTCATTTTATCACACTAGGAGATCCTTATTGTATGGGTCATTTTACCGTAGAAAAGGGAATTCCTCGTTTCAAGGTCCATTTTACCATACTAGGGAAAATTTCTCATTTTATGGGCTATTTTGCCACACTAAGAGGGAGATTCCTTGTTCTAGAGGTTGTTTTTATCATACTAGGGGGATTCCTCATTCGATGACCATTTTACCACAATAAGAGGATGATTCCTCGTTATAGGGGCTATTTTACCATACCTATGGGGAAATTCCTCCTCCTAATGGCCATTTCCCAATAGAGGATAATTCCTCATTATATGGGCTTTTTTGCCATATTAGGGAGGAATTCCTCATGTCAAATGTCATTTTACCATATTAAGGCAAATACTGCATTTGCAAGGGTCATTTAACACACTATGAGGGAATTCCTTATTTTAAAGATCATTTTCCCACAACATGAGGGAAATTTGCTCATTTTAAGGGCATTTTTTAATAGTAGGGAATTGCTCGTTCCAATGGTCATTTTACACAGTCGAGGAGAATTCCTCCTTTCAGGGCCATTTTACCATACTTATGTGAAATTCTTATTCCAACGCTATTTTACCATACATTAAGGCTCAATTTTTCAACATATCCTTATTTTTCACCAAAGACCAATTTTCACCTCAACTTATAGCTTAATTTAAAAACATTTAAGCCTATTTCTCAATGTATACCATTTTCATCAAAATGAAGCTTAATTCTTTTGCTTAATACTTATTTCACTAAATAAACTCTTACCTAGTAGGCTAAATTCCTCCCCACGATGCTCTTTTTTCCATATCATTACTCAATTTCCTGTACTATGGTACGTTTCAACAAAACTTCTATTTTCACAAAAATAGGACTTTATTCCTCGTTATGAGGCTCATTTTAGCACACGGGTACTGTTTTCAGCATAATATGCCTAAATTGTTCTATAATTCTCATTTCACCATACAATTATCATATTCATAAAGACCGACATGTATGTAATTAAAACTTCATATGTCAAGTCCCCATCTATGTATAATATACAGAAATATTATATATAGGGTTACCTGAAAAGGAAGGAGTTTATAGAAATTGCTTGGTCAACCTCCTAAAATACAAACTTTACAAATACTACTCAATTATGACTAGATAACATTATATAAACACATATGGTAGTACTATCAAACACAGTACTTTAAAGTTACAAAACCAAACTTGAAATATACGCTAGAAAACTTAGGTGCTTAATATTACAAAACATAGGCTTGGAGATAGCCTCAGTCTATACTATTACATTTCAAAATAAGGTCTTGCTTTTTCTCTTTTCCAAGAAAACAAAATGGAATAGTCTATCACCCTAGTCGCCCCACTCATCCAAGAATGCTTCCCAATCAGTATCATAACCTATGCTATCATAGTATTCATCATCATTGATACTTGTAGAGGAAAAAGTGAGCTAGGGGCTCAGTACACAACAACATTAACAAATACCAGATGGCACACAATCTTAACTAATGCGATGCAAGAAAAAATAGAATTATTTATCTTTATTTAAGTAAAACATTTCAAAACTGAAGTATTGAAACTCCAATTTCAATCCTTGGGAATTTAGGGGTCCCGAGTAACAGCAGCTGCTCAGAGGTTAATATAACCAGCTTGAATACTAATATCTCCGACATAACTTTACAATTAATAATCTCATCTAGTATTCATATTCGTTACTCAACTTTATTTAGCTTAATCCATAAAATCACCTAGTTAACCGTGTCCGTAAATGTGAACTAAATCATATTATTTTTTCTTAAGAATAAGCAAATGTTACACCAGTACCATTCCTCCTATCAATTACCTGTTGAACTATTTATGAAAGTCATTGCATCATGATAGGGTGGTTTAAGCGCCTAATCTATCATGTATACCTCGATAATAGGGTTGCCGCTCCTGGACCGGTTTCAATGGCACATGCATAAACAATTCACACAAATTTTTAAGCCAATCTTTAGTTAAATTTGATTTGATAATGTTTAACATATCACTTAATAAAGAAGTTACCGCGTACCTAAGTAATAGAACTATCGAGTAAATGACGTGTTCAAAATCGACTGAATACGAAAATTTGTCAAAGAACCATTTCATATAAAACATCATTAATTCATAATTAAATATCAAATCATTTCGACTTCATCAAACTCAAATAAAATATCAAACCATCATAACTTCACATTCACACATGTATCTATACTTACGTATCTCATTTCATTATTCAAGCACTTATCATTATTTTATTTTATTTTATTTTTTATGAACAGTATCAAAGAATCTGTCACGCTCATGACAAAAGCCGTGATATCTATCACGAGCACCATCATGGCCGTGATATTGGGCCGTGGTGTATCCCACTACCTTGTCATGCCCATATTAAGAGATCATTCCCCTATAACGCTCGATGTAGACCGTGATGATGAATACCCATAATAGTTTTGTTTAAATTTGTCCAAAAATCATCCGAGGGGATAATGTCCTTTGCAACAACCATAATCTAGGTCATGCCCTTTAAGAAAAAGATGTCAGAGGATATCATGGGCTTGGTAAGCTATGATCAAACTTTAAATTTTATACAGTAGAGATAACGACCCTCGTAACAGCCTTGATCAAGGCGTTTCATGTTTTACAAATGAACAGAGAAGATCACAGGCCTCATAACGCCCATGACCATTAGAAAAACATACTTTCGAGGAGATAACGGCCTCAAACAAGCCCATTATGAACAGGGTATTGGTCATTTGATACTTGTTTCAAAAAATTTCAAAGTTCTATATCCTCTAACTCTTTACTAAGACCTTACTTGTTTATAAAAACATATCAAAACTAACCTATAATCACAATAGCAAATACTATCAAGTTCTCTTGCACTCATTTGCTCATTTCATATATATATGCACAATAATCTTAACCTAAAACATAAATCTATCATTCATGCTTGTAGAATTCTACCATCACTCTAATCGTTCAAGTTTTACTCATTTATCACTAACAACATCAGCATTAATACATGCATCAACTCATTATAAACTCAAAATTCATTTCTTCAGACAGCTAAGGTACATGTGCCTATTTGCATATCTATCCTAATTTACATGTTATCAAAGCATCTACTTATCTAAAACACCAAAGTCCCACTCCTATTCAATAATTAACATCAACTAGAAACTATAACTGAACATAATTTGCAAGAAATCACTTTACTTACTTTTATGGCTACTGGGATCAATTAAGCCTCCCTTGCTTCTTTTTTAACTTAAATTCTTGCTCCTACTTGTTCCTTTGATTAGTTCTTTGTTTAAAAACTAGTGGGGCAAGATTTAAAAGAGATTTTGAAGTGTAATTTAGCGCTTGTTTGTATTTAGAAGGATGAAAAGATGGAGAGAGAGAGAAATGATAGTGTTGGGTTCTGTCTTGGATTGATATTTTTGTTGTCCTTTTGACTTTTGGGCATGTTTAGAAGCTTATAGAAGATGCATGGGCTTGAGCTTTGGTTGTGTGTGTGTAGGCTTGAGTTTGATTTGAAATGAAGATGAGCTTTGGGGCTTTTTCTAAAAATTTTTGCAGCTAAGAAGTCTCTCAATCATCACAAAATAAAACATATCATATTATTTTCAATATAATTCCATATATATTACTACAATCACTTAACTTCACCAACACTAATTCAATTTTAAGATATTCCTATACTAATAATTTACCATATCATAAAATCAAATTATAATAACTTAACTATAACAATTTAAATCACAAATCATCAATCAAATATATATTTAAATAAATTAATTTAGTAGGTTTAATTTAGGTTATTTCATTAAAAAAACAGAAAAATTGTTTATAAATGATGCATGTTAAAGTATTTTGTTTATCTTTATTTAATGATATTTCATGATAGTTTTGCAGTAGGAAGACATATGCCATTTTATTTTATTTTTCCACAAGTGGAAAATAGCTAAATAAATTAATTACATATTAAACACTTCAATTACATATATTAATAGTTTCTTCTTTAAATTCTTCATAAATACATAATATCTATAATAATTTTTCTTCAAATTTATTATGTTATTTATTTTATTTAGTTTAATATCTATATGAAAAAAAGAGAGTTAAATATATAATATATTAGATTTTATCGTAACATTTGCCATAGAGGATGGAAAATAATCGGCCTCTGGAGAATGGCAAAAAGTCAGGCACGGCAACAGGGAAGAATAAAAAATAACTGGTGCAACATTAATGATTTAACCGGCCGTAGCCAATTACATATTAACTGAATTGGTCCCGTGAAAAAGTTCAACGGGATGATAGAATAATCCTAGGATTAGATATTTGGACTTAGTGAGTACAGGAAAGACTTTAGATTAGACAATTTCATTGTATAACTCTTCTATACATTCTATTCTTTTTTATTATTATTATTTTTTTTTTTTATTGATTGTTGTTTTTCTTACCCATGGGTTTACAATCTCTTGTTTTCATATGGAAGCATTGATGTCTATTTTCTCTTCTCCTTTTATTATTGATGTTGCTGCCTGCTGTTAATTATTATATTATTAAGGAGTTTTTACTTTGTTACTACCAACAAATAATTGATATTAGAACCTCAATTTGAGAATTATTAAGGCAAATTGCATAAAATTAGAGACTGTCCAATGGTGGTTTCCTTTCCCTTCTCCTTCGAAATTGGTGTAGAATTGTGCAATCAGACGCTTCTATATTATAGTTGTAGTGTTTGGCTTCAATCGTAGCATTGATGACAACCACAATATCCAATAGTAAAAAATTTTAGGGCAATTATAATTTTCTTTGAGTTAATGGCAAGTGAGAATTTTTGCTACTTTAGTATAAAATGGATTGAAAAAGGCTTTAGGATCAAAACTAAATGCCATAGGTAACGATAGGTGGATTGAGTTAGATGAGAACGACACTTTTTGCTATTTAGTTTTGTTTATCCAATAATAACCATTGAGATGTGTTAGCTGAGTAAATTGCTGTTAGGTTGGTCTAAGTTAGAAAATTTATATTTGATGAAATCATAGGAAGGTCATTTAATTTCAATGTAGAAGCTATGTACCATTACCATGTGGGAGAATGCTTCTCTTTTAAGGAGCACAAGGCTAAGTTTTATCATAATTATAAATGATTTACATCATAAAACTGTTAAAATGAATTGTTAGAATCTCTTATAGTATTTTGTTGATAATGAAAGAAATTACTTTTGATGGACAAGTAACCACAACGTTATCTAGAAGATAAAGCAATGAATAAATCAGAAGGCATTTTGGGTTTAAGCACTTCAATCAAGATTTTTCCAATTATAGCTTAGATTAATTTCTTAAAGGCTTAACTTACATATTGGATATATTAGGGAAATATATTCAATATGTTTCAATAGTTCACAAAATCATCTAAGGGGATATTAATTTGAGGAAAATTCTATGACCACATCGTGTTTTTTAAAAGGATCAATTTTGTTCGTTATTTAAGGGCAATGTGATTGTGCTACTAAAATCCTTAATATATTGATTACTTAATGTATATTAAACTAGTGAATAAATTAGAAGCTATTTTAGGTTTAAGTGTTTCAATCAAGATCTTTTCAATTATAGCTTAGATCAACTTATTGAAGGCTTAACTTATGTATTGAATATATTCGAATATATCGAGGAAATATATTCTTATGAAACAGTATATTCAATATGTTTTGATAGTTTACAAAATCATTTAAAGAAGATATTAATTTAAGGAAAATTCTATAGTCACATCTGATTTTTAAAGGACTACTCTCCTTGCTTATTTAAGGGCAATGAACACTGAAATACTTATTATGTTAATTACCATATTTATTTTAATAGTTAGATATTTTATGGGATAGTAGAAATTCCTTAATTTAATTCATGTCAACATCATCTGTTCATCACATATTCTCAAGAAGCTTGGGGTTTTTATGATTTAATTTTATGAAAGTAATATGTTTGAATGAAATTTCTACTTAATTATATGCTTAAGAAAATTGAAAATTTTTATTTGAAGATAAAATTAAAGACACCGAAACAAGTTTAGATTCCACCTCTATTGAGGTGCTAATCAATGGCCAAGCATTAGATAGTTTTCGTCTTTGAAGGGTTATTAGGTAAGGAGATCCTCTTTCCCCCTACTTATTTATTTTAGGCCTAGAATTTCTCAATCGGGCTATTGAACATAATATTCAGAAAGGAGTCTGGATTCCTTTTAAAGTTCGTGGGCAATCTTTTCAAGTCTCACGTCTTATGTTTGTGGATGATATTGTCTTCGTTGCCTAGGTTGATGTCGTTAATGCTCAAATCATTCATGAAATATTAAAATATTTTGGTGAATTTTCAGGGCTCTAGGCAAATTTAAGTAAATCTTCCATCCTCTTCTCACATTTTGTTCCTCAAAATATTAAAACAAGCATAAAGAATTGGTTGAACTTCAAAGAAGTTGACACCTTTGGTACTTATTTGGGTTACCCTTTGCATAAAGGTAACAAACCTACTCACTCACATTTCTTTTTCCTTCTTGATAATATGCAGAGGAAATTGAATGGTTGGAAAGCTAAACATCTTAGTATGGCTGGACGTCTAATGTTGGCTAAATCCGTTTTTGAAGCTATTCTAACATACTATATGCAGGTTGCTCCGTTGCTAATTAAGACTATATCTTCAATAGAAAGAATAACCCGAAATTTTCTTTGGCCAGGTGCTCATCCTCAATGCAAGGTACATTGGGTATCATGTCCAACTATTTCAACACCTAAATCTCAAAGTGGTCTAGGTCTTCAAAATCTTAGACTTAGAAATCAAGCATGCTCAATTAGTAGATGGTATACCTGAAAACAACAAAAATTACCTTAGACTAAGTTAGTAAAGGCTAAATATAGATGACTTTGAAGCCAAAATCCCACCTCTTCCTCAACTCATTCTTTTTTTTTTTAAGGCAAATATTGGAATCATCACTTTGGTTTTACCATTATAGGAAATGGCCGAAATACATCAATTTGGTATGATTGGTGGACCAGCAATGGGCCTCTTCACGATCTCATCTCGAGACCTCTCTTATACTCGCCTGAACATACATCAGTTTCTGATGCTTGGAAATTTGATTCAGAATGGAATGAAGCTGTTATTAGCTTTCCCAATTTCTGACTTGCTCATCACCCTAGTTGGCTTAATATGGTCACGCCTTACTATTTCTAATATGAAATTCTTACACCCTATTTCCCTAATGCATAATGCCAACCATCTCTAAGGGATATTTATGATCATCTTTGTCATATTAATAATAATGATAGTGAGCTTCAGATAGATACATGTTGGATATGGAATAAATTTTTCCACCAAAAATCAAATTCTCTTATGGAGGATTTTTCACGATAGTCTACCTATAGCTGTAAATTCACGGCAAAGAAATATTCATATGACTGCGACATGTCCCTGCTGTGGTACTGTTGAAGAAACAATTTCTCACGATCTGAGTTCATGCCCTTACATACGTTCTTTAGTTACTGCTAAAGGATATCAACCCTTACTGTTGGAATCTTCTTTTTCATCTTTTCTAAATTGGGTTAAGGAACACTCAAGGATATACCTCTCTGAATATAATCAACTTTAGCCACCAAAGGGTTTCACCTTTGTTATCCTACTATGGCAGATTTGATTATCACGAAATAAATTAATTTTTGTATCGGAAAGTTCCTCAAATGATATTGAGGTTACTTCTAGGATTATTGCACATGAACTTTGGAGCTATATGAGAAAGAGAAAATTGTATGCGGTGGATTTTATCATGATTTCTTGGACACCTCCTACCCCAGGTTGGATGAAACTGACTATTGATGGCTTAGTTCTGCATTCTATAGACGAAGCTACCATTGGTCTTGTCCTTAGAAATGATCAAGGGCATTGGATTTTTGGATATGCAAGAAAGATGGGTAATTTAGATGTTTTAGTAGCAGATTTATGGGCAGTTGTCTGGGCTGAAGTTTTGTATACAACATGGCCATCTTAATCTTGAAATTATGCTAGATTTGCAAGTTGCTATCCATTTCTTAACCTCACATTTAAATTTACAAGTTAAATATGCTCATGTTGTTGATTTATGCAGGGCAAGCATGTCCTAACCACACCAGCTTTGCATGTCTTATCAGCCATGTCGAGCTAATCAAGTTGTAGATGGATTAACTTCTTTTGCTCACACCATGGTTGAAACTGATGTTTTTTGTACTGAACGTCCTCCTAATATTGTACCACTGGTCTACCATGATGTGAATAGCTCTAGCCAGGCTAGGAAGGTCCATAGATAGATCAATCTGTCGTCTTTTGTAATTCCTAAGACGTTAACATCTAATCTAGGAAATATGCGTAGACACCTGGTCTTTTGTAATCTTTTTTCTTGTAAATATTTTTCTACCAAAAAAAAAAATGTATAAAGTGTGACAACTCATGCAAGTTCATTTGAAGGAAGCAAATAAAACAAGATCTTCATATATGGCATGCAATATTGGTTATGATATCATTCTCCTTAGACCGATACCTCATGGAATCAAAGCCTTCCATCCATGTATATAATTGTATATGAAAGGATACTATTTAAGTGTTATATATATATATATATATAATTAGTACAAACTATAAATGTTATAAATAAAAGGGATAATATCACAAATAGTATATGAACTTTAACAAAATATGCAACTAGGTACCTATACTTTGATATTGATTAATTTAACATTCGAAAAAATTGAAATTGATCAATTTAGTATCTGAAATAACTTGACATAGGTAGTATTGACATGCACGAAAAGTTCTTTTAGGTACTCATTTGATCAATTTTAAAGTTTAGATATTAAATTGATCGATTTTAAAGTTCGAATACCTAATTGCATTATTTGTCAAAATGCAGTTACCATTCGTGATATTAACCATATATAAAATATATGGTTTAATCATGTAGATATCTAAACTATATATCAATATATATTTATATATTATGTTATATATGATCCATATATAATATATTCATTTTATATAATAAATGAATTATAACATATACAAATATATATAACATATATATTATGTATTTATAATCTACAGATCTTTTATATGTGTAGATAAGTATATATATACATATATACATTATAAATATTTATTATATATATGTTATGCCACATATATATTATAGTATATATATAACACATATAAAATGAATATATAGTATATTCATTTTATATAATAAATGAATTATAACATATACAAATAGATATAACATATATATTATCTATTTATAATCTACAGATCTTTTATATGTGTAGATAAGTATTATATACATATATACATTATAAATATTTATATATATATGTTATGCCACATATATATTATAGTATATATATATATATATATTGTAAGTGATACGTTAGATGTAATTCATACTTTATATGCACTATGGAAGTCACATATTATATATAATATAAACAATCTCCAATTTTATAATTGTTTTATATGTAATTTCTATTTAAATACATGTATTTATATACTACGTTACATACATAATCTTTACATAATATATGGATTATGCATTTATAATATACAAATTTAATATATGTGTATTATATCGATGCATAAAATTGTTATAAATATTTGATTTACAAACTATATAATATATATTGTGTATACATATGTTATTTATGTAGCAAATAAATCAATTGTATATTGATACGTAAATAATGTATATTTTATTTGTTAGATAAGATCTATTTATATACATATATTATATGTATGTTCAATGTATAATTTATAATATATCATATATATATATATAATTTATTTCATATATGGATAGTTTTGTCATTTTATAACTTAGACAGAGATAATAATATTATATTTTAATATAATAAGAATATAAAACATTAATAATATATTTTAACAAGTTCATGGGTTTGGGACCTAAACCCAGACACATTTAAATTTGTGTCGTTTTAGGTTCAACCTATTTATCAATGGTGTCGACTTTTACTTACCTGAACCATTTTATAATTGTGTCATGTCTAGGGTGGTTCGATTAACCAATCAATGACCCTATTTTTTGAACTGAACCAAAATAATCGATTTTTTTAAAAAAATTTCAAACCTAAACCAATCCATTATTAATGGTTAACCGCTTTAATGGTTAATCATTTTTTTTTCCATTAATATTTTTAGTTTTTGGTGTTTAACTATTTAACATAATGGTTAACTAAAAGTTGCGATTAACCTTATTTTTAGTTGATCCATAAAAAGTTAAAACCTTTTGTTTCATAATTATATTAAAAAAAGTGCAAATTAACAAGCTAAAATCACAATTACTTTAAAAAATTACAAATCAACAAGATAAATAACTATAAAACCAACAACAAATTAGGAATATAATTCTAATACAACATTACATAAAATTAAAATTTTATAGTCTTCTCCTTTTTCAAATTACAACGTAGCAACAACATCATAATTAAACATAAATCTTTGAATTATCAGTTTTTTTAATGATTAACTATTAAACGTCGGTTTCTTATGGCTACAAGACAAAATAAAAAACGAAAACTGAAAAAAATAAAAACCATGATCCTAAATCAAAACTGATGGACTAGTTAACTATGTTTTTTGGTTCATTTTTTCGATTCTGGTTCAGTTTTATTAGTTTTTTTGCCCACCCTAGTTGTGTCGTGTCCAAGTTCACGGGTCTGTCTCAAATTGCTAGCACTAGGTAATAGTGTGGGTATATTATACGAAAGACTTTTCATACTTTTGAGATTGTTTTTGGATATGATAAAACAAATTATTGTAGAATATTAGGTCTTGCATGGAGCTAAAAGAGTAAACTAACATACAAGATGCAACTGCATACATCAATGAGTAATCTTTTCTTTCCTTTACTTATTTTTAATTTCCATTGTATTTGATATCATCTTTGTTTTGAATTGATAATTAATTTCATGCCATAAAAGCTAATAAGCAATCAAGAGGGCTTTTAACTTAAATTGAAAAAGTTTCCAAAAATCTAATGAAATAACCATTCTTGTTTACTTATTCAAAGGGACCAACATGGAGGATGAGGATTGACATTGACTTTTGCTATGTTTATTGTCTCAATTGTATAGAACGTTTTGTGAAACCATGATATATGATAGTGATACTGAAATGATTCAAACACCAATGATTAAGAACTGAAATCAATTGGAGTTAATAAAATCCAAATAAAGTCATATAGGAACTTAAACGACCAAATTTTCAAAAATTTCCAATTCTATCCCTAAGTGATAATCCAAGATTTTGGAAAATTTAGAAACAATCCAAAATAAAAAAATAAATTAAGTTAAAATTTTAAAATATTTTTAGGTGGAACATTCACAAGACAAATTCAATACAATGCTTTTAAAACTCCAAAATTTTCACAAATTACCATTTTACCCCTAATAGGGAAACTAAGGAAAATTAAATTTTTGGGATTAGATAAAATGGTAATATTAAGTTAGAGGGATAATTAAATTTTATAATCCTTCCTTATTTCAAAATTTAAAACTTAAGCTAGTCAATTTAAATTGTGTGTTGGTTGCTATTTGGTCGCTTACCCTATGAAGTGACACCTTTAGTTAGGTTGCAAGCCTGATTGTAACTTTAAGAAGATGCAATAGTTATAAGTGTCTGGATCCCCATGGAGTACATAGTAAGGTCTAGTGGGTAATCAATAGGGGATATTCTGAAACGAGATGATTGATTAGGATTTTATAAGAAGTTGCAACAGAGTTATGTGGGGGTATTGGCCTTACATAAAACATCACAATGGATCGTGTTCATTGATGCCTATTTGTATGGAATTGATCTATATGATGCTACTTCTTCTTTTTCTTTTTCTGATGAGTTTTAAGGATTTATCAAACCCCCTTCTTTAGTGTGATATCTACTGAGGGAACCCCAATCTTTTTGTTTGACAAGAGTCATGAGTATTATTTTACAGGTTGGTGTCTCTAAGATGCTGGGAATGCCTTGCTCATGGACTATGATATTAATTTCTTAACTTGTGCATGTTGCATTAGACCAGGTGCATGTAACATGCGTTTTTGTGCTTGTTTACTGCATACTGGGCTTCGCCCCTTAATCCTAACATTTTAGGAGCTTGTAATGATCCAAACGGTGGTCGTTTCACCACCAGTTGGGATTTGGGGATGAGAAATATGTGGGATAAATTGATTAGATTGCATTGAACAAGTTATGGACTTATGTGATTTTCAGAAAGAGATTTTCTTGTAAATTATCTTTTATAGTTGGATGAATGTATGTAAATGGACTTTTAATTGATTTATTATGAAATGGATTGTTAGGTCCAAAAATGATTTCTAGAATGAAATGTTTGATGGGCCTTTGGGCAACTCTTAAGATTAAGTAATTTGAATAAATATATTTCTTCAAACAAACTAAATTGTAAAGGTTTTGAAATAACCCAAATTGAGGATAAACTGATAGCACTCTGCCCAAAATCTTTCAAAATTAATAACGATTTTCATACTAAAACTTGATTAACAACTCACTTAACAAAAGAATGCCTTACGCATGTCTTTTGGAGGTAATATGTGAGGAGTAACTATCATGCCCTTTGCATTTAGGGCATTGCTATTATACATACTCTTAAGTTTGATGAAGTAATAGGGAATTTGTTGAGTAAAGATAAGCTTGATAATGAACTCAAATCGGCCAGTGGTTCCATTGAGAATAATGGTGTTAAAGGTAAAGAACAAAGTAGGAAAGACTCAAGTATAAAAACTAAGGCACTAATTTAAGTCAAAAGAATAATGATAAGATTTGATAATATTATGACAAGTAGATACATAAACTTAATGATTGCTACAACTTATAAAATCGTGCACATTCTATAGGTTCTACATAAGGATTAAATGTATTGCTGAGAATTCATTCTACCATCTCATATCTTGTATTCTTATCTATATGGGTTCATGTTCAAAAGATCTTTAACCATGATATGACTCATTTATTAATCTTGTATGAAAATTTTAAGTCATGACCCAACCTAATTATATCGTGTCTTGCGTTGACTTGTTAATATATTAATAAAAGAATCATCTCAATTTTGTAGCTCACTAATTAAAATAGCCTAAAAATCAATACGACATCATAGATGAAAATGGAGATTTGGCATATTCCAATATTCCAAGTCTATGTTCGACTTTTACCCCCAAGGCTGTTAACTTTAAATAATCCACACATCTCACAAATATTATTTATAACACAAATTCCACAGGATTTTGGTTCAAAAGCAGTCTTAAGATCCTTTTGTTTCCGGCTCAGAATTTAAGATGTTATAAGATATGTTTTATCTGTAATCCTTGACAACCTATACCTGCATGATAATATTCAGTAAGTTTTGGCAAATTTCGGTAATTCACACCTACATAATGTCTTGACTGCTGATGATGTCCAGAGCAAAGTCTCGTAGCGTAGCCACTACGGACTCTTGTCCCTCCTAATTTCATGTTGTCATTTTGAATAAACTTTAGTAGACTTGCCCTGCCATCACATGAACCCAAGACTAGTAGTCCCTTGCAACACTGGACGGGAAGTGGTAGCCCACAACTTACACCATAGCCATCTACAACTGTTTAGCGACCAGCCCTTGTCGATGCAACATCCAAACATGTATCTTTCACTTTTGCTGTACTTATAATTTTACTTGAGAAAAGACAAACAACCCAAAGTATATTACTGTATTCTCAAAAATTACAAGGAGTTCCTCCAACAGAGGAACACCCTCACTGTATTGTAAGTTACAATTTCGGAGCATCCTATATTCCGGTTGGTTTTACAATAATGTTGGAGGCATAAAAATAACATTTCTCACAAGTCAAAAAAGCTTCATGTCTTGTCTCCTTGCGTTCAGGTTGATTACAGGTTACAGTAGCCATCAGATAGAATGATGCACATAATCTTGCCATCCTCAGTTCCTAACTTCGAAGGACAAGAAATCAATATGAAAAAAATTCAAACACCATCAGGTTGATGATTGAGGCGCTTCTGGAGCTTGATCCACCAGCTGAATTGTAGATCCATTCTCCTGCTCAACTGGGATACACGGTCTCCAGACTGTCTCTTTGCCTACATCCATGAGCGCAATTCCTTTCACAGTCAAATCTGCCCTAATCTGATCACTTCTAGGGAAATCCTTGTTCTTTCTAGCTAATGTTCTTTCCTCTATTAGGCGTGTTATGTCATCTTCCTCTAAACCAGCCCTCTTTAATGCCATGCCTTTTAACTGCTCAAGAATCTGTAACCACAAGAAAATTAATGATCATGAGATGCAATTATAACCAAAACAGGTGAAAAGGTAAAAATTATATCACCTCTGAGTAAGTAAGAGCGAGAAGCAACCCCAAAATATTCAAAACTTCCTTCACTTCTTTCTCCAACTCAATGAGGGATTGTAGTACAGACAATTGCTGTTGCTTCTGCTGCTTTTTCTGAAATGTGTATGAAAGGGGAAATTTTCAGACTGTCATACATATCAGACATAAGGATTTTATCAACGGTTTGTTGTAATCACCTTAAGAGTATTCAAGTTGTTGTTCATAAATTTCAAGCAATCTTGAAAAGCCCCAGTCAAAATATGTGAAGTGCTCAAGTCATCTGACATTTTACCATGGAACTCGCTACGAAGCTTATTAATGCACTCTTGTGCAGCAGGAAGCATGCGCGTGGGTTTGCTTTTTGCTTCTGTAGCCTCCTTCAGGTTTGCTTCTTTAAATGACGATATTGCATCATCAGTGTCTTTTAATGTCTGGAAATAGGAAGAACACAAATATTTGGTTTCTTGATGCAAACAATAAGCATAAGCATATCATTACCCAATAACTAAAAAAGCATAAGCATATTCCACGGTAATCAGATAAATTTTAGATATATACACCATATGAAATGTAAGAGCATTGGGCTGCCACCAGAAAACAATAGTGTTCGATATTGGAAAGATAGCAGATATTAGCAGAAGTATCGATCAAGACAGGCCTAATCCCATGTGCAATCCTATTAAGCAGTACAGAACCCCAGGCCATTGACAGCACCAAAGAGATAAAAGACTACTTATATGTTTAGGAGAAAATGAATAGAACTGTCATATCAACTAAGGTATGTCCTTGGAAATTATAAAGGTACAAAACCTGATATATGTAAAAGACTGCCTCTGATGAGCCTTCCAATTGGAAGACTGAATAATTGAGCGGAGATCGATAATGGGCACTGATCAAGAAGTGTCTTAAAGCCAACGGATGATAACGGTCAGTGATCTACAAGACAAAATAAGGCATCTAAGTACCTGGTAAGGCTCATGTAGAATTTGAAATAGATCAAACTTCAATTGTCAGCGGGTCCCAGCTACCTGACGAATCGTGAAAAAATTGCCCAGTGATTTAGACATTTTTTCATTATTATTCGTGACATGCCCATTATGCATCCAATATGTTACACTGCTCTCACTGCATGCAGCACAACTTTGGGCTCTTTCATTTTCATGATGAGGAAATATCAAATCAATGCCACCACCATGTATATCAAATTTAAAAGACAAGTAATGAGCACTCATTGCACTGCATTCTATGTGCCAACCTGGTCTACCAGGACCCCATTCACTCTCCCAGCTTGGTTCACCAGGCTTTGCTGCCTGCAAACACTGCCAATATCAGACACTGAACAGAAGATAAGGTCTGTAGATAGCACAGAAAGTTTTACACCTTCCATAAGGCAAAATCAGCAGCATTACGTTTCCTTGAGTCCACTGCAACACGTTCACCAGCTCTATGATTCTCCAGTTTTTGGCCAGATAACTTGCCATAATCTGGCATCTTTTCGACAGAAAAGAACACATCTCCATCAACTACATATGCACAGTCATTTTTAATTATCTGCAAGAGATAGTTGCAACCATGCATCAATATAATTAGCTTGTAACATTGTAATTTCTCACAAAAAGTAAAGCAAAGAACAGAAGAATTCATGGATACCACTATCTGGAAAGAGAATGAAACTGTAGCATATAATCATGTAGGCACTTGTGAGCATATGTGTGTGAGACACATGTACCTTTCCTGGTGAAAGTCACATGTGACCTGAAATAATACATACAAAATGTAATAACTGAATAAGAAAATAACACCTGAGATATCATATCCTTAATCTGTTCCATGTGATCAGAAACACGTGGCTCATGCGTTGGAGGAAGGCATTGAAGACTAGTCATGTCTGTTATGTATTCCTGACAAAAACGGTTGCTCAAATCCAGAGGATTCTCTCCTGTCTCATTGGCACGCCTAATTATCTGCCAGTATTCACACACGAATAACCTTCAGATAATAACATTTGAAGATATTCTCTAGTTTATTATATGGCAAATGATCAACAATTTTCCCAAAAAAGGGGGAAAAAACAGCTTATATTTCTAACAACCACCTATACAAATTACTCTAAAACAGCAGTTTAGACTATAATCAAAACACATACTCAACAATTAAGGCAAAATCATCTGGAAACAGAATATAACAATTAGCAGCCAATAAGTAGTTCGAAGTTCAGACAGTCACCATCACAATAGCAATCCCTATTGCAATGCATATGCTTGATGGAGAAAGTGGTGGTAAATGAATATAACTAAAATAGAACAGTTAACCTTAATCAATCAACTTTAACGTAGTTTTATATCCAGCCTTCAGCCAAATTGCATCAATGAGAGGGGGAAACAGATGAGAATGGCAGTTAAGCAACAGAAAGAACAAAGGACGGTTTGTATAAGAAGATGTCTGATGACTATGCAACAGACTCCTCGACATCCTCAAGTCAATTGAGGAAAAATAAACTGGCGTCTGACCTCAATTGCACTGTTACTGTTGTTGCATAATCTTAAACATTTCTGTAGGTAAGAAAATATCATGTTATCATATTTCAACACACAAAGCGCCAATCCCTTTTGAGAGTCGTTGTATGAGGCATAACTTGTAATCAAATGTTATTGTGCAACCAACATACAGAAAAGCCCCATAAAGATATCCACATGCTTGAAATGTCTTCTCAATCCAACACATTTAAATAAGGCAACCCTGAGTTTTTCCATTTCTTTAACACGATCCATCAGCATGTGAATGGGCTTTGTGAAAGGACCTCAAACATCAGGCCCAAAGGAAAAGAATGAGTCTTTCCTGTATGGAAGAGTGTTTTAAAGAAATTTTTAAGGAGTTTTATGTCTTAAGAAATTCATAACTAACCAACCTTCGATACAAATAACAAGAAAATTAAAAATTCCAATATCTTGTCCATTGTCCCTCTTTCCACTACAGGCTTAAGTTACAAGTGACAATAATTACTTGAGTTCCCATCGTCTCCAAATTGGTCCTTCAGATCAGTTCATGCAGTCATACAACAATTTTAGGGGCACTGCAACTCTAAAATTTCTAAAGTTGTGATCAATGATTCAAGAAATTTGTTATACAATCCTCTTTGACCATCATGACATTTAGTTGACTGAATGTGGTAGGTTCACATGATGTGGAAATTATATGATAAAAGGTCCTCAGAAAGATCACAACTATGCAGAGCATCTGATTGTTACTATCAATGTTGTTGATTTCATGAAATTGACATTAGAAACCATTATTATTTATTTGTTTATTTACTGGGTAATATTAAAACCATGATATTTCCTGACCATTGTAACTAAGCAAAAGTAAATAAATTCTCAGATTTTCATTTGATCTAGCTAGGACTGATTTGAAGAAGGCTACCCTTTCACAGTTGTTGCCAATGGGAGCTTGAGCTTATAGTAGGAAGAGAGAGAAGGGGGATTTGGTTGAAAATGATCCATTTTAAAAATTCTGGTGAGGATTTGGTTGAAAATGGAGGCTAATGATAACACACAACAATAAAAACTTGAATAGCTGATAACCAAATTTGCAAACTCAATGATAGATTTGGCATTATACTAATACTTCAAGCATCTTTGGTGGATTTTAGCCCTTGCTGTCTCTTTCACATGTTGTGCCTTCAAGTAAATAAAAAAATTGACAAGCCAGTGCATGAGGAAACATTGGGCACTGAGGGGGGAAGAAATTGAACACACTACAATGAAAAGAAATCTCTTAAATGAACAGGAGAAGCTCATATCTCTATTGTTCTGGTTCATGATGAGTACACAACACTATATGAACAAGCCTTCATTTTGCAATAAGTCAAGAACAAAAATTGAAGCATATATATTGAGACATCACACAAATAGCCTAAAAGGAGCAGTCAAATAAGAAACACATCACTGTAACAAAAGCAACAACGTGTACTGAAGTGCTCAAGTAAGAAATACATTATTATATTCTTAAGCAACAACTTATCTTAATTTGCACTGAAGTGGATACCATTTGTAGATTCTGTTTTAATGCCATATTTCTTGGTAGGAGCCAAGATTAGAAGAACAAAATGGAAACATAATAAACATTGAAACATATGAACACAATTATAACAGGTGAGCATTAACGCCTGTTCAAATGTTACAACATCCATTATGGCACATCCATGAGAGTTTAAGAAACAATGGACTTTATGGATTTCCCCAAAGACAGACAATGATGTGAAGCCTAAGTATTCAATAAAAACCATATAAAAATAGAAGGTTTCAACAGGGCATGGTTTCTAGGACTTGTCTTATAAAGATTTCCAGAAGAAACGCCATTTTTAAGAGAAATATCCTTTTCTTGGAGCATATAATATGACACTAAAATTCCATTTTCTTCCAGCATATAATAAGATGATATTTCTAACCTTGTCATCTACATCGGTGAAATTTCGAACATATTCAACTTCATAGCCGAGATGCAATAAATATCTGCAAAGATCCAGGGATTAAAGCATCAACATTAAAACAAAATGCCAAATCTGGCTATCAGATTATCAGCTCAAATGTCATTATTTCTTTCTATAGCATAGCTCAAGCAACAAGAAGCAAGAGTACTACAAATCACAAACTATAAATCAGCACACCCTGGATATATAGCAAAACCCATTATGAAGAACTGAAGGGACACCAATCCAATATCAGCCATCAATGAGAATATAAAACTGAACCGATGAGTCAACAATGTAACCCATGTAAACATTAAAATATACATATAACAACATTAAGGCATGAAAGGTAACGACCACTGGTAATGGCCATTCTCCAAACATTACCACATTAACATGGACATAGTGCAAGCATTATGTGCAATCTACATTGATTACATGCAATCTTCTCCGAGATGGTTTCCTTTCTTCCCCAGTGTTACCATGTAAACACACAGATCTTATGCTTAAAATTAAAATAGGCTGATATAGATTTCTCGTGGCAAAAAACACTCCACGGTACAATAATACTTGAGAAAATCGTGAAAAACCAATCTAATTCAAGGGTGAAAAGAGCCAACCTCCTCAATTAATTCAAACTTTAAGCCTCGAACAGACTCATCAAGCAAACAAGACAACTCTTTTTATTAGCTTTGACAATAAACCCACAAATACCTATTAGCACGCTACTACGCAGAACCAGGCAATCAATGAAAC
Organism: Combretum micranthum; assembly: GCA_024138025.1. Taxonomy (NCBI): domain Eukaryota; kingdom Viridiplantae; phylum Streptophyta; class Magnoliopsida; order Myrtales; family Combretaceae; genus Combretum; species Combretum micranthum. The sequence continues at coordinate 113,170 of JAMXBD010001751.1, read as the reverse complement.
AGTACCACAATCAAGCTGCGACAATGAAGCACTCAAGCAGGGAGCACAACTACAACCATGATAACAGGGTTGTTAACCTGTAGAGAACATCAAAAGCGACCGCAGCACGGGCATGGCCGAGGTGGCTGAAATCATAGGCAGTTACACCACAAACATACATGCCCACTTTTCCATCAACATGGGGCTTGAATACCTCCTTCTGTTGGGTCAGTGAATTGTAGACCCTGAAATCGTCCTTATTTGCCATTGATCAAATGCCGCAAAAACCTCTTCTGCTCAAAACCTGGAAATTGAGACCACAGAGCCAAATCAATCAAAGGGGTTTTCCAGAAAACTTTCCGCCCCAAAACTGCAGTGCTTATAATTCATCTTAAATTGCATGTACTTGTACAAATGTAGAAGATTACAAATCCAGGAAATTAGTTAAAGTTATAAAATTTATCGAAACTCAAGGGTTATAGTGTGCCATTGTTTTGATCCATCTTCTCCACTTATAAAAATTGAATAGGCAAAATGATATTTACAAAAAAAAAAAAAGAAAAAGGGAAATTGGGGTACCTGGATGCGTGATCTCAGAGGATGGAAACCTAGGAAGGAAGGCCCCGTCTGGTAAAGAACTTGGGGAGCCGCAGTGAGAAGATGCAGAGATAGGAAGGGCTAGGGTTAGGGCTGAAAGTGAACCATAACAAAGAAGAAAGCAAAGCAATGGACTTGAACTGGAAGAAATCATATGCACAGTTATTTACGCTTCTGCCACTGCGTTTCATTTGGAAAATGAAAATTAGTTTTTTTTTTTGATAAAATATCACGAATTAAGGAAAAATATAATAACTTTTTCAAAAAAATTACACAAACACCACAAAACAAAAAATAATACTGAAAGAAATGGGATTAATTTTACAATATTAAAGTCTTCTTATGAAAAGATAAGAGCCACTTATAATTCAGTTTTTTAATAGGTGAGTTCAGCATGATTAAACATAGAGTTATTTTTATTTCAAAAATAAATTTGTAACTTTTTAAAAATATTAATATTAATTTTCATTTCCCAAATATCATTCATCTCCCAAAAATTAAAATTATATTTATATCTATGGTCTATAATCTACATCTATTACCTATAGCTAGGGGTGCGCAAAAAAACCAACCGAACCAAACCAATCTGTAACCGAACCAATCAAAACCGAAAATATGGTTTTTTTAATAGTTTGGTTTAAAAATTTTTCAATCCGAACCAATCCATAAATTTATGGTTTGGTTTGGAAGGTAAACCAAACTAATCCGTACAACCGAACCAAAACCGTTTTAGACAAATATAATAATATTACTATATGTTCATATGATTTCATTTGATATTTATTATTTGGTGAATATTGATTAAAGTCAGTTTTTTCATTTTAATATTTTTTTAGGCTCATGATATGTATTTTTTTGTTGATGATGAACTATTGTTTTTTTAATAGTTTTTAACCTTATAAAGTATGAAATTTATTTATTTAGTTATAAACTCTTATTATGTATTAATTGTTTAATATATTTTGTTAGAGGATCATTTTATTCATTGATGAATTTTATTGATAGATGATTTTTTATTTTATCTAAATTTATTGGTAAATAATTGACTTGATAGTTCTATTAAAAATTATAAATTATGACTTACTATGTATTGGTTGGTGAATGTGTTCTATTGGTGGATAACTGATTTTATAGAGAACTATAGATTAAAAGTATAATGAATTTATAAAGTATTTTATCGTAGTTTATAATATAAACTTTGTAAAATAATATAAATATTTAAGTATCTACGTAAATGTAAAAAAACTAGAACAAAGAAAATTTTTAGTTAGAATTTTGATTCAATCCGTAATCCAAACTAAAGCAAACCGTTATTTAATGGTTTAAAAATTTTTAATTCGAACCAAACCAAACCGATCCGTGCCCACCCCCACCTATAATAACATTAAAATTTTAAAACATGTGGGTAAAAAGGCTTCAACAAAATATTGTGATTTTGAGTAAGTAGGTTGCGAGAAAACGAACCACATGAATTTTTGAAGCTTGGGCTTGCTTCGTTAGAATTAGACGTGGTTGCCGGCTCAGAATCGCTGGTTCCGATTCTAAGAAATAGGGGACCAGAACCGGGATTCTGGAACAATCGTTCCCGAACCGGCGAACCGTTTTTTTTTTTTTTTGGCCCTTCTCATAATTCCAATAACCAACTTTAATTAGAAATGAAAAAATTAAGAGAAAAAAATGGTCTAAATAAAAAGATGAAACCAAAAAAAAAAATGGAGCCTCCTAGTTTATCTATTCTTTTTGGTTTTATCTATTTGGGAACATCCTAGGAAATTATTTTTGGTCCCAAGTTTTAAGACTAAAATCAAACATATATATATAATTATGGAAAGATATAAACATCGTTAACATGTATCCACAGTACAGGAACACATTAGGAAGAACTTGAGTGTGTACAATACTTGATAATCCTCAGTACCAAACATCATAACACAATAAAAAACATGGATGACCAATTTCCCTTGTCTTCCTCCTCCCCCCTACATTTCTTTGTTGGAAATAAAGTTGAAAATATATTACGTTAAAGGTTTACACACCAAAACTATCAAATCTAAACTAAATGCTTTCGAAAATATTCTAGAAGTATGCTTGCATTCTCACCCAATGAAACTGCCTGCAGCTAAATCAGAAAAATTCGAGACATCATCGTTATTTATCCGTTCATAAAACAAGCTGATGTGCAAACTTTTTAAAAATATAACGTTGTACAATTTAAACAAATACAATAAAACTTTAGAGAATGTTTATATGATTTAACCTGTCTCATTTTCCGTTGCTGATGTCCCATTTCATCTTTTGTTTCTTCAAATCTTTTACGTTTTCAATATTTGTTCTGCTTCTATTTTCATATTGAAAGAGTATTTTTCATCTACCATAGTAGTAGTCTTATGGACTTGTAATCATAGCTTATAACAGTACGGTAATTTACATTCAACAATAGCAAATATCACAAGCACATTAGTAGTTAAGAAAAACAATAACAAAAGTCAAACTAAGGTTTATTATTTATAGATATTTTTTGGATTTACCTCAACTTGCTCTGGTGTAGAGCGGTCGTGCTTTTGCCAATGTGTTGTAGTCACTAAAATATTCATCTTTTTCACTTGTTGTGTATACCATATCTTGCAACCGCCTTGCTGCTTTGTTCTAATCATCATTGCAAGCAAGAGCTTCTACGACAACTGGAGTTCTTAACCTACGCTTGTTAATATAAGGCCAACAGTGCCGAAAGCTTGTTCCACAACAACGGTTGAAGCAAGAGCCGCTAACACTCGTCTCGCAATTCTGGGAAGTATAGCATATCTCTTTGAATGCCCTTTCCACCATTCCAATATGTCGAATTCTCGTGCTTCTGTGTTGTCACCAAACTCAAAGGATGTTGTCATATACTTGTCGATTTCTAAACCAGTACCTATCCCACTAACTCCTTTGTGCTTTTTCATGAGTTTATTCATGAATGATAAGCCAGGAGGTGGACCACCTATCGGCGATTGATTCGATGTCGATGTGGGTAATGGACTAACAGGGACTTGGGCCCCATAAATAAATGAAAACCGTAAATACAACTCTGAAAGAATGTTACTTGCCTCCCGAGTTAATTGAGTCGGAATCACAATATATGTATGTTGGGTATCTGATAGTTTATCCACAATTTCATAATACAAATTTAAACAACCAGCAAGTCCATCGCTCTTACAACGAGGATCAAGCAGCATAGCAATAAGATAAATCCTTGAAATTTCTCAATAGTAATCTAACCACTTTTTGCACATGTCACTTACACGAGCCTGAAGAATAGATCATGCTTAACTTCATTCAAAGTACCAACAATGCTAATAGCCTCAATAAAAAATAAATACACACTTGTACAGTACACTTGTGAGAAAGTTTTCATGCAATCATAAAAAATTTTCAGGACTTGCAACAACCTACTGCATACATTCCAATCATTAGGATGCAATGGTATATTTGGTATATGTGTCATGGCAAAACTATACAATGCATCTTTGTACTCAAGTGTACTATTTAGAAGTTTGTATGTGGAATTCCTCTTGTGCTGCACATCTTTCTTAAATTTCCTCGGTCTTATTCCATTTTCCCTACAGAAATTATGTCAAGCTTTATGTACCTATGGGTGATCAATCATTTAGTCGATCACCTATTTGATTGGTGAGTGTTTAAGATCTAGGGTGCTCATTCCTTCCTTTACACACAGATTTAAGATATAACATGCATATCTAATGTGAAAAAATGTACTGCATAGAGTGGGTTGACATAATCTTATAGTTCTGGTATGCTTGTTGTGTTGTCGATGCATTATCGAATCTAATCAAAAAGATTTTTTTTGTCAGCTTATATTCCCCTAAGTTAGTACTTATAATAGTGTAGATATTTTGCGTAGTATGTCGTCTATCCATTTTTCGCAGTGCAATTAATCGTTTATGTATAACCTATTTCTCATCAAGCTAATGACATGTTACTCCTATATATGAGTGTTCTTGCCAACTACCTAACCAAATGTTTGAGCATGTAGACACACATGTATCAAGATAGTGAAACTTAAAAGCGAACTCTCGCTTACCTTCGTGATATTACTTCAAAGTTTAATGACGCGTCGTTGTGGAACTATATTTACGTGCATTCAAGTTCAGGTATTCTTGAGCAACATAATTAAGGTCAGGATGTTTAGCTATTATAAAAGATAAGTGCATCCCTGCAATCATTTACACTAGGCCTTTCTTGTACCTCTCATCTACATAGCGAAACAGAGCAGTACGATCGCTAGATGATGATCGAGCAATTTGTTGTTGAGATAGGTCTACACCATATTCGGATGGATGGCATGACTGCATATGTTTAGTCAAGGTCCCGTATCCATCTCCGATCTTCCAAGCATAATCGCCACTATAATAGTTGCAATATATCCATCCCTTTCCATTTGGTCCTGTGCCTTTTCGAAAATATTTAGAAGAAAATTTTTATTTTAAGGGTGTGGAGGCTTACTTTGAATGTTTCCACTACGGCATCGGGGACCGTCATCGTCTTCACCTTCCTCTTCCATTTATGGTGGTGGAATTTCCTGAACTTCTAGGTCTTCTAAGTATGTTTCTACATTTGTGTTGTACGTACGTGTTACATGCTCAAAAATAGTGGAGTAGGAACTGGAAGGACTTCCTTCGAAAGCAAGTCACTATCTCGTAACTCGTTAAAGTCATAGTAATCGTACTACTCATATTGATATTGCTTGCCTATGGCTTCCTTGCCTTTTCCCTTACTTGTCTAGTTTTTCAATTTCTTAGCCTTACTCAATGCTCCTCAAAAGAACGATGACATTGTGTATCTTTTTGTAATGTCAAGAGCAACAAAAAAAGAGTTCACACACGTAAATAATAAGAACGAAGTTTATGAAATGAAAGTTTGAGAGCAAAAATTTTGAGTGCACTAATGAATGTCTGCATTTGCCTATATACGCAAGTTAGGCTTCTATTATTGTATATTGTCTGCTATTATTTTTTAAAATTTTCTTAAGAAAGTTAGGCTGCTAAGCAATCTTACATATACATACATAGATATATTGGCCCCTTACCGTTGATTTCCAGGTTTAAGGTTTCAAACTTGGACAACTTTGCTCAACTATTGAGCTCCTTTGCACCACACATGTAGCTTTTGTATTTTTTTTTTTTTTAAATTCCAACAATTTCCTGCATTACTACTAATAAGCTAAAATATGAGTATTCATTGTAAAAAGTTGCAAAAATGTTAAAACAATTACGATCGATGCCTGTTACGTAAAGATTATAATTTTTTAGTAATGTTTAATGCAATTTTAAAAAATTTAAAATTCACTTAACGGTAAAATTATACTACATTTAATAAATAGTTAATACGATAAATTTAAAATTATTAAAAGAATAAAACAAAGTCGGATATATATAGGAAACGAGTAAGATACATATATTACAAACATACAAGTTCAGTTTTTAATTTTTTTTCAATAGCTGGAGAAAAAGAATTAATTTTTTATTTCAATTGTTAATTTTTATCTCAAAGTATAGACCGATGATTTTGCCATGCACCAAATTTTCTTTAAAATTTTTTTCATTTTTCCGAAGTTCGAACGCTGCACGAAGCACTTTCTAGCTTCCAAAAATTCTTTAGTTATTTTTTTTTCTTCCCATCCGTGAGCCTCTGACACTATTTTAAGTGCTATATTTCTTTCATTTATATAAACTAAAAGCATGGATTTTTTTCTTCTTTTTTTTTTGTTTGGCCAAAAGACTTTTTTTTTTCTTATAGACTATTCTTAAATTTATGGTCCGCATTCCTTTTTCTTTCTTTTTATTTACGCGGGTTCCATAAATTTATAGGTTTAATATATGTTTAATATCGTTTTGATCTAAGTAAGAAAATTTCAATATATAATAATATCCATTATTGTCGAATTATGATTTGTTAAAATAGGTGGAATTATTGGGAGTTTAACTGCATAATGCGGCTAGTTCTTTTTTTTTTTCCGGCTTGGTTTCGTTTGGATCTAAGTAAGAAAAGTTCAATATATAATAACATCTGTTATTGTCAAAATATGATATGTTACAATTGGTGAAATTATTAGGAGTTCACCTGTAGCATGCGGCCAGTTTTTTTTTTTGGAATCAACTTGGAACCACCGGTTCTAGGCCATGGAATCGGCTTGCATGGTTCAGTTCCGGTTCCGGAACTGCTATTCCAGTTTCAACCCGAACCATGCAGACCACTGGTTAGAACTTAGAATAATGAAATTTAGCCTATATTAAATTAAGGGGAATAACAAAAATTAACAAATTAATGTTTATATTTAAAAATATAAGCAATTCAATATTTATGTTAGTAATAATTTAACGAACATTTATTTGATGATGTGGAGTAATGGTAAATCAAATGCTGTTATTTTTGCTTTTTTATTGTAATTTAGCAGAATCTAAATATATGACACTATATCACTCTCATTGAAAGTATAAACACTTATCTTTATCCCAATTTAAAAAGTTAAAACCACGACAACAATGAAAGGAGAGAAGACCTTACCATGCAGGAATAAATATAGGAGAATACCACAAAGTGACATGGAAGAAAAGTATAAAAGTGCAGTACTAGATTAAAAAAGATATACCAAAGGACGAAAAATTATATTGTTTCATAATATTTTTTAACGAAATAAGAAATATTTAAGGATTTAAATTCATATTCAATCATAATTATATTATGAAAATATTTAATATATTATTTAATTTAATGCCCAAATGAGCATTGTACACTTCCATTAACTCAATTGTAGATGTTTCCACCAAACAAGTGACAAAAAAAAAAAAAAATCAATATGACACTAAAAATTTCCACCAAGAGAAGATATTTCCCAAGAGAAGAGAGAGATTGTTACTTCTTCTTCTTCTTCTTTTTTTTCCATATTCTTTCTTTAAAAAAATTCTTGAACTTTTAAATTATTTTGAAAAATTCAATTATTTAGACATATATAGTAATATTTTTTTTAATAATTAATTATCTTAACCAATGAGATTCTAACACATGTTTCATAAACATCATTAACTATAGTATTAATGCTTTTCAATAAAATATAAGTTATCTCTTTGCATAAAAAGAAAAAGAAAAAGAAAAAAGAATGACACAGGGGTAACATGTTTATAAAAGGGATATGTAAGAACCCAGACTCACCCTATATTTGAAATAGGTGAATCTAGATCCCCAACCACATATAACCTACTGTATTATATGTAAGGTTGATTATCAGGATCAGTTTAGATAATTGTTTATCTAAATCTTATAAGAACAAATTTGAAAACTATTAATTCTTAAAACTTAAAAAAAAAACATAACAACAACATCATAATTACATAAAAGATATAAACCCACTATAGACATATATACATATAGATATTACAGACAAAGGCTTAAAAACAAGCCATAAGCAAAATACATAAGTTTAACATAAACTATCATAACTATTACATGTGTTCCAAGAAACTTCAAGCTATTCTATTACAAAAAAGTTTTCATCAAAGCCAAGGTCAAACTCTTAGTCTTCCCAATCATCTAGAAAATCCTTAAAATCCGTTCCATATTCCATACTAGTATAGAATTCATCAGTCTCATCAACACCTGAAATATAAAATAATGAACCAAAGGCCCAGTACCTAAGTAACGAAAGCAAAAGCGTAATGACACACATTCCTAAACTAAAATGCAATGCAATAACCATTAAATTATTGGATAATCTTTAATTAGTCAAACAACATTAGAGTATTCAAACTACGGACAACAATAATATATCTAGAGGTCCTAAGTAATGATCTCAACGCTCAGGGAGTTGATATAAACAGTCCGGATACTTATATCTCCTAGATGATTATATCCATAAACGAAAAAGTAGCTTCCTTTAGGGTTTTCAGCCATTTCACAACTTTACTTAACTTAACCTATGATATCACCTAATTCAAGTGTTCCCATAAACATTGAATTAAATATTTATTTTTCCTTAAGAATAAGCAAATGTTATACTGATATCAATAACCCTATCAACTACCCATCGTACCACTTATGTAAGTCTTATCATAAAGACAGAGTTGGTGTAAGCACCTAAACTACCATGTCCTTAATTTGAGCAAGGTGCCGCTCCTCGAACCAGATTCAATAGTATATAGACAATCAATACAAACAAGATTGAAGTTTTCTTAAATTAAAGTAATTTAGTCATGCTTATCCTAAGCAAGAAATCAAATACATTACTACATACTTGAGTCAAATCGAGAATCAAATGTGGTATTCAACTGGAGATATATCACTGTTACGAGAAATTTCAACTTATATCAACACCCTGAACTCTATTCTATGTGTGTATTTATATATATATATATATATATATATAGCTCTAGGTTAATGGATCATGAAATTCAAATAAATATTCATACAAGATCATAACACAATATTTATATATCAAACAATATTGTATAAACTCATAAAATCATCATAAGATAAATTAACAAGCTAAAGAAATGGTTTGAAGAAGTTTTGTAAATGGAAAACTGCAGGGGATACGTCGACCTTCAATGTCGGTGGTGTTAAGGCGGCTTAGTCTGCATGAAAAATTCTACGCTAATGTTGGCAGCGTTAACCCAACGCGACAGTGTTGAGCTGGTGTAGACTGTAACACAAGTTCATTCGAAAATCTAAGAGATCCCAGGATGATCCACGCCTCATGAATCTACTCAATACTAGCAGTGTTGAAGTGTACACCGGCAGTGTTAACCTATATGCCAGCAATGTTGATGCGGCATACACTGCAACACAGATTTTTTTAAAAAATTGCAGACCTCCCTTATTTCAAAAGCACAAAAACTTGTTAAATTTTACACTTCCAAACTTCCTTTAAACACACTTCCAACATCAAACTTCAACCTATATGTATTATAACATCTTTTATCTTCACTTCAAACTCATCAAACATTCATATCTAACATTTCAAACACAAATCCACATTCAACCCTTCATTTAGCCAATTCAACTTCTCTAAACTATCCCAACACTTCTTATTTCAAACTCCAAATATCTCTACACTTCAAATCATTTACTTAGCATATACTACAAGCTCATTAACTAACCAAATATAACTCAACACATAACTAACACACTTAACTCATTATATTCAATTATGACATGAAACCCACTTTCACAATAAAACTCAAACAACCCAATAAACATATAACCAACCAAATACATATCTTAAGAAGTTTTATGTCTTGTTGAAAATCAATTGAACCAACTTATATCACTTGGGCTTAGGATCTTGATCTTGTTAAGAGCTTGAGAGTGCAAGATTTTGAAGGAACAAGAGAAGATAATATGTAAGAGGTGTAGTGAAATTCATATGGCTTTTTGGGGTCTATTTTGAGAGTGTCTTTTTGATATAAAAATGAGGCTCATTCTTATCCTAATGTTGACTTTAGGGACTACTACAAAAAGGCTTTAATTGCATGGGTTTGGGCTTGATTTGGAGCTTATTTTCATGGCTAAAAATTCTGCTATGTATAGAATTATATTGGGCTTGTTTAACTTGATTTAAACCAAATTTTCATACACTTTATTACACTTTCAAATTCATAAACACAATATTTATTCATACTATGATATGTCAATATTCAAATACATTAATACAACACATATACCCCATACCAACACAAATCATATACATCATGTTTCAAAATCATGCACAAATGCATTAACACACATGTGTAAAATATGAATTTGAGAATTATGGCTATATTAGGGTAATATCACAAATGGTACATAAACTTTGACAAAATATATAATTAGGTATCTAAATTCTGAAAATGATCAATATAGTATTTGACCATTGAAATTGATCGATTTAATACCTAAAAAACTTTTAAACAAACCGACTTAGTATTTAAAAGAACTTGACAGCGGTATTGTTAGCATACATACGAAGTTCTTTCAAGTTCTAAATTGATTAATTTCAGAAGTTTAGATACTAAATTGATTATTTCAAAGTTTTGGCATATAATCGCATATTTTATCAAAGTTTAGGTGTTAGTCATGATTTTATCCCTTTATAAAATGGTAAAAATACATGTTTTTATAATTGACCTTATATTATACATCTTATATTATATTAAACCAAATACCCTTTTGAAAATTGTTTTATTATTAATTTTTTTCATCTACACAATCTCAGGTTTTGTAGAGATATTTAACCTCACTTTCTTTATAAATAATAAGTATTACATAGAAGAGCAATTGTATATTTCAAACACTTAAATATGTCATTCATTATTTAAATTTTTAGCCCCATTATCTCTTAATGGTGTAAGAGCAGAGCAATAATAATGCATGGTTTGCCTAATCGAGGTGTAATGATAAGTATAATATTTACTCAACATAAAAAAAATATAAAACAAATAATTATTAAAGTCAAAGTGAAATATGTATAATCACTTATCTTTATTATAGAGATATGCTATTTCTATTGGTGAAATTTTCAAGATAGGGATATTATATGATAAAGATTGAAAATAAATAATTGAATAACAATTCTCACTATTTTGTTCTAGTTTCTCTGGAACCGGGAACCTACAAAACTTAAAAAAAAAAATAAATAACTTTACTTAGTTTAAGTAAAAAAAATGAAAAACAAATTTGTAACTTGAAATAATATCGTGCCTAACAATAATTATTTATAACTCATTAGTTAAAAGAAATTTTACGGTTAGACATTTATTTATATATAATCACTTGTATTTTTTTTAGTTGTTATGCTAGCAATGTGATACTATAAAATATTCAATATATGAATAAATATCACAAACACAAAAACAAGTCTCATACTGCCGAAAAAAAAAATTATTTTTGTTAAAAGTCTATATAAACTCAATAACATTATTTCAAATCTATCTATTACTTGTGTTGTTAATAACAGCATATTAAATGTCATGAATAAAAATAAATTTTTACTATTCATGTGAAAATAATTTAAATATTTTTTTTAATTATAATTTTTTTTTTAATTTTGTGGCATGAAATCATAGGAACCACCGGGGAACCCGCTAAGAACTAAAGAGTCCTTAGTCGGTACGAACCTGCTATTCCCGAACTAGTTCCTCCTTCCAAACCCATAAATGATGGTTTGGGTCAGATCGATTCTCTATTTAAGAATCACCGGTGACGGGTTGAGTGATTTCCCATTTGGAATCGAGCCATGATAATGTTTAAATAAAACACAGCAAATTTATATAAAATGATAAAAAAAAATGAATAAATCATTCTCATCAAGTAAATGGGCTGTTACGGCGTGATTACTGCAATCAGAGATCAGAAAAGCTCTTCATAGCATCAGTCCACCATCTACATTGTGGAACTTGAATTTTCGTTCCGGTTCAATTTAGATTAAACTCGAGTCACTCAATATGAATTCTTTGACCAAATTGAAGAAAAGTTATGAAAGAAAAAATTTCCGAAAAATTGGAGATAACAGCCAATTGAAGTTTGAGAAAACTGATTTGTGGATTTTCTCAAAAACTATTTGAATTCAAGAGCTATTTTATTAAAATTTAAATGGTTACTATAGATATTCTTTAAAACTCTAAATAATCCAACATTTAAAAATCAACAACCATATTTTTCCTCCTTTAACTTGATTCACCTTATATATTAAGTCCGACTTGCACTCGACAGAAATTAAGGAAAATTCGATCTTTTAGGAAAATTTGAGGAAAAAAATGTTATTTTAAAAGATTCGACTCACACCCAACCCATGATGGGGAAGAAATGGAAAAGTAGGGTCGAGCGGGTATATAATCCTAATTTCGTTAGCTAATCAACGCCAAACCCTTTTTCATGAGAGAATTTTTGAAACTAGAAAAAATAGGTTCACTACTATCTTTCTAAAACCACATGGTTTCATATAAGAAATCTCATATTATTTTAAATAGAACATCTTTCTCCTCTCTGATTTTCAGAAAAAAAAATGTTAATATACATAAGGTATATAGAAATGAAAATGAAGTTATCTAAAATGGAAGGGGAAAAAAAAGAAATTATTTTCGTCCAAAAAGAGAAAAGTTAATGGCACCAAATATAAATTCAAAACATTGGCCAAAAAAAATATATATATATATATATATAAATTCAAAACAAAAGACAATTAATAAATTAATTTTTATTTTTTACAGTCATTCTAGAAGTACCTACATATTAATTAATTAGAATTAGACGGTTGCAATTTTTTTTTTTTTTACAAAATATACTACGTGTTGGTCCTTTTTTTTTTTTTCTTTAATCTGTGAAAAGCTATTTGCTCCATGTTTTTAATTATTATTAAATGCTGTCTATTTTAAAAAACTCTAAATTCTAAATTTTGTGCCTTTGTTTAAAAAATCCTAACAAATGCTATGTTTTGGAAAAGGTATTATTATTATTATAAAAAAAATCTAAGTGATAAAACTTTTGAATAGTGAAGTATAAAAAAGATTTAAAAATACCCACAAGGCTACAAATTAAAGTATGTTAGTAAATAAGGGATCCAAAAGAAAAGTAAACTTAAATGCTACTAATTATAAAAATGCTATTAGAACCGAATTGAGTTTGACCCGAAGAAGTTAGGGGGTTAGGGTAGAGAGGTTGAATTTGGTTCAACTAGAAATCGAACCGAGGTCACAAAAAAAGTAAAAATATAAGGATAATTTAATTATGAAAGACTAGTATATATGATATTACTTAATAAAATCTATCTTTAGATCAAATTCATCAATTAATAATTAAATAAACATGATATAATAATTATATTTTATAAATTTATAATAAAGTATGAATAAATATTTAAATTTCTAGTTATTTTTTTTTGGTCCGAGTCAACCAGTTCGTCCTCCTGCATTTCCCAATTCTACCTGCTTCAACCACCTAGGTTGACCAAGTTAATCTAGGTCTCGTCAATTTGATACAAAAAAGAGTCTTAGGAGAGACTCGGCTCGGCATTAGAGCCAGTTCCTATCGAATTGGGTTAAACTGGCCAGTTTGAGTTGGTTTTGGCAACAATGAATTATAATAACATATGGTTCACTAGAATGGAATAGAATTGGAATGGATTAGTAATTCTTTTATGTTGCAAGTGCTGATTTCTCTGGTAGAGATTAGGACTTGTAAACACAGAAAACATGTTGATGGTGTGTTGGGGGTTGTTCAGCGTGGCTACTTTGATACTTAAATTAGTTGTGGATGGGATTGTAAGTGAGTTAAGATAGCTTGCGAGCTACTCGAGTTTGACTCAGCGAAAGCTAGAATTTGTTTCACTTACAATTAAGTCCAGCTCAAGTTCAAGCTACTCGAGTAGTTACCAAGTTCGAGTTTTAAAATACTTGGCTCGGTGACCTCACGAGCTTAATTAAGCTTAAACAAGTATTAAATCGAGGCAAGTCGAGTTCAAGTTTATTGGTATTAAATACTCTTTATTATTAAATCAATATTTAAAAGAATAATCAAACTTAATCAGTGGAGTTCGAGCTTAAGAATCAAAGCTTGATCTAGTTTAAGCTTCAAGTTTTTCACTCGAGTCGAGTTCGAGCTTGGTACTGTACTGACTCAACTTGACTCTTTTACAGGCTTAGTTGTAGGTTATCTCTCTTGAGAATTTAAAAGGTAGTTGCAAGCACTAAGTATTTGACTTGCTTTACCAGGTTAGAGGGAAAGACTACTTATAGATGAAGTCATATAAAAATGGGAGCCACATAATCTTTTTTGTTAGTGTGGCACCCCAAGTTGGTAGTTGACTTGGCCCCAAGAAGAAGGAGATGGTGAAACATGGGGTATAGCTGGACTGGAGATGTCTTCCCTGATCCCATTGTGGGACAAGGAACATGTAAGGAGAGAGTAGCTCATTAGGGAACTTGTGGCACATTATGGATTAGTGTCTTGATGTAGAGTCATGTGGGATGTGTCACTGTAGACCTCCGTTCGGGAGGCGCAAAATGGTATGAAGAGGACCTTGATCTCTACCGACCAAGGTCTTTGGAGAGCTAAGGTTGGTGTCGAGCTTTATGTTGAGCTAAGGTTCCCGAGGGGTCACAATCCGATGTCTTAGTCTGGGTGGATTCCTTGTTTAGCAACTGAGCCTGTGAACTCTTGAATTTCGTGTGGACTTTTTAGCCTATGTGAGATTTGTAAGGGGTTAACTGGATTACGATCTTTTCTTTACCATCAACATTTTATTTTATGATTAAGAGTACTTTTAGAAAAAAGATGTTTGTCATAAGTAATAGCTATTTCTCTGGTGGAGGGAAGGAATAGATATTCCTTATCTATTCCATACTTTGTGGAATAGACATTTCTTATGGTAAAATTTATTACAAATAAAACAAGAAAATAGTTATTTTGCAGTAATGAAGATAGAATATCAATTCCATTCTTATCAATCAAATGCAATGTAATGTCAAAATATACCATTATGTGTTGAATTTGTATATGGAAAAAATTAGACAATGCAAGAATCTTGTTTAGATATGTGCATACCAAACATGGTATAGAGAATTGTATTGCTAGTGGTCTCTATAATGTATTGTTTAGTTCTTCTTATCTTGTTTAATTCTTACAACTAAACATATCTAAAATGAATGTTGATAATGAGCTATTTAAAATTTTTAAAAAAAATTCTTATTATAAGCTTTTTTTTTTTTATCAAAAGATTTTAGAAAGTTCCATTAATAGAAAAGTAAAAAAAAAATTACACATTTCCATTGTATACATTAAAGCATAAGTTTTGGAGATAAATCTATAAGAATGAAAAATATTAAAGAAACCAAAATACCTTTCCACATGCTAAACTGCTCCAAATCTAGTTATGTTAACCACATGATGAATTGTCTTATGAACATTAATCATTTTTTAGTAATTCAAGCTTTGACTTTAACTCCTAGAAAGAAAAAGATAAAGAAAATGGGACATATAATGAAATAACCTAAATAAATGTAGTTATATAAGGGTAGAAGAAATTTTTTAATTTTTTAGAATGAAGACATTTTTGTCTTCGTATAAAATTTAAAAGATACATTCTTTTTTTTTCCCCTTTCCCAAAGATACACGTTGGTTAAAAAATGTATTTAAAACTAATTGTCTTTCATTTTCATTCCTTACAACCATATCTTGTAAACATTGAAGAAGGATATTGTAGTAAGTTGGTTTTCTTTTCATTTTTAATAATATATTATATATATACATAATATATATATATAGATAAATAGATAGATAGTGAAATTGTGGTACTTCAGTTGAGAACAATGCTTAAAGACAATAAATTCTTGGGGAGAATTCTTAAGAAATCTTAGAGGGTAAGAAATAGAAAATCCCAAAAGTAAGAAATATTGAAAAGTTACAAGAATGTAATGTGGTTTTCACACAAATTCGATAAAATGAGTGTTATTTTTGTTGGAAATGTGCAAACGTATGTTTAGATCAAAGTTGAAGTGATGGATATAAATATGGGAGGTTGTAATGTTTTTTTAAGTTAAGAAAATAAGGGAAAGTTAGGAATATGATTTTTCTAGATCAACACAATTAATTCACGCGTTTGCACATAGGTCATGCTTAGTAAAAATTCACGAATATAGTGTTACGGGCTAGCATGACATTAGCTAATGTGCTAGCTCGTGCATGAGTTAGTGTATAGGCCATTTATCATTCATTAACTTACGCGATCCATGTATGATCTCATTTATAAGTTGTGTATGCCTTATGTGAATTGCACAACCATTTGCATGAGCCTGTTTATAGATTGTGCTTAGCTTCCATAACCCAGATGACCTCTTGAATGAGCTAGTGTATTGGTTAAGGGTGGCATGGATCGATTTGATTTGGTTTTTTCTAAAACCAAATCAAATCATAATTTACGGTTTTTTTTTCCCATCCCAAACGAAACCATTAAGTAATGGTTTAGGTCAGATTAGAAATTTTTTTAATCATTAAATAACGGTTTGGTTCAGTTTGGAATATGGATTGAATCAAAATTTAACTAAAAATTTTCTTTATTCTAGTTTTTTTACATTTGTGTAGATACTTAAATATTTATATTGTTTTACAAAGTTTATATTATAAACTACAACAAAATAATTTATGAATTCATTATACTTTTAATTTATAGTTCTCTGTAAAATAAAAAATCCACCAATAAAATACACTTACCAACCAATACATAGTAAGCCATACTTTATAATTTTTAATAGAACCATCAAGTCAATCATCTACCAGTAAATTTAGCTAAAATAAAAAAATCATTTATCAACAAAATTCATCAACGAATAAAATAATCCGCTGAAAAAATATATTAAATAATTAATACATGATAAGAGTTTATAACTAAATAAATAAATTTCATACTTTATAAAGTTAAAAGCTATTAAAAAAATAGTTCTTCATCAACAAAAAAATACATATCATGAGCCTAAAAAAAATTTTAAAATGAACAAGTTAATTTTAATCAATATTCACCAAATAATAAATATCAAATAAAATTATATGAACATATAGTAAAATATTATTATATTTTTCTAAAACGGTTTGGTTCGGTTTTACGAATTGTGTTGGTTTACCTTAAAAAAAACCATAAATTTATGGATTGGTTCGAATTGGAAAATTTTTAAACCAAACCATTAAAAAAACACCATATTTTCGGTTTGGATTAGTTCAGTTTGGTTGGTTTTTTTGCCTACCCCTAGTATTGGTCATGTTTAGTACATAACCCCAAGTGGAAGCTAGTGTATAGGTCATGTACAATGCAACTTTCTTCAAAGTCATAAATTCTCTCCAAAACTTATGAAACACACTTAACTTTTTCTCTGAGGTTACACTCTACAACCTTGAAACCTAGATAAAACCAAATTAAATATCAAAGGATAACCATAAGTTAGTTAACACCCTAAAATTTCATTAAGGTAATTACCGCCATGTATAATACTTCATATTTTACATACCTAGGCTTCTTTAAAAGGATTTTTTTATATTGAACATTGCTAACCAATTTTATTTTCTAAAACATTTAAATATGTTTTCATGACAATTGGTTTAAGTAGTGGCAAAACAATCAAAATAAAAACATTTCTAGCTTTCACTTGTACGGGTGGAAGAACTTTCACTTAAATAAAGCTTTGAAAGCTTATTATAATACATTTGGGCTCCACCGGGCCCTTAAAGAAAAATATAACTTTAAAAGATTAAATCTAGTTCTTTAATAAAATAAAATAAATTACAATAATCCAGCAATCCTAACTCACTTCACTCTTCCTTTCATATCTCCCATAACCCGAGTCAACATCATCATCACCATCAAATCATCATCAACAACACCACCACCACCACCATCATCAATATCAAATCAACATCATCACAATACATGGAAAAAGACAACAACAACAACAATGAGCTAAAGCCAAGTACATAGTAACTCAATCATACATGAAGCGTCACACAAGCTTAACTAAATGCAATGCAGCAACAACAATTTATTATCTTTAAATTATAATAAACAATTCAACACTGGAGTACTCACACTCTGTAACAAACAAAGGAACCAGGGTCTTAAGTAATAGCAAACGCTCAGGGGATTGATATAGGTAACCCGAGCCTATATCTCCTACATAATGTTATAAGAAAATAGCTTTATCTAGGATTTACAACTATTACTCATCTTCACTTACAACTCAGTCCATA
Source organism: Combretum micranthum (assembly GCA_024138025.1). Classification (NCBI taxonomy): domain Eukaryota; kingdom Viridiplantae; phylum Streptophyta; class Magnoliopsida; order Myrtales; family Combretaceae; genus Combretum; species Combretum micranthum. Next base: position 94,834 of record JAMXBD010001751.1, on the reverse strand, counting down.
ACATGATTTTAATTCAATCGTTTTCATAAACATGAACTAAATCATGGTATTTCTCTCCGAGCTTACGTAAACGTTATGCCAATACCGTTATCCCATCGGCTACCCGTAAGCCATTTATGAATTGCCATTGCATCATGATAAAAGGGGATGGCTTAAGTGCCTAAACCACCGTGTCCCCCAAGATAAGGTTGCCATTCTCTGGACCAGATTCAATGGCATAAGCACAAGCATCACTCATTAATTATTAAGCTATATTTGTAAACCCCTAAATTTTAAAGTAAAATTGGAGTAAACCCTAACCCTTGTCAAACCATAACTTCAAAAGTCAACAAAGATCAAGACATACTAGTGGTTTTTACTTTGTCAATCTTGCACTCGAAACCTGAGGATAATAGAATTAAGCTAATGGTAGATTATAGTTTAAAAAAAATATAAGATAGCCTAAAAAGATCAGATTTGTAAAAAATTTGATCGTTTCAATATGAACAGGATTAGTTCTCGAAAAACGTGTCTTAGTGCCTGGATAGTAAAAATATTCTAGAAATCAATATAGATTCATAATTTCGTAAAGATTCATAAAATATCTGTTTTGTAATTTTTCGGTATCTAAAAATATTAGATATAATATTTTTACACGTATTTTCTACTATAAGTAATTTATTTATCTTATTTACTATTCATTACTATTCACCTATCTTTGCTTTTTCTTACAAACCTATTCTTACAACTTACACACTTATTACTTACAATTTACCTTCCTAATATTACTTTTACATAACTTCTCTTACACTTCTTTACTTTTAATTATCAAAGTTTATTTTTTTTCGCTCAATCTCTCTCCCTTTCTTCAAAATCTATGCTTACACTCTCTCTCTATATCTACTATATTTTCATTTTCAATTTATTTTATTATATCTAATTTTCCTCCATAAATCTCTATAAATATCACCTCTCCCTCCATTTCTTTCACACATCTCATTTCACATACCAAAATTCTACCAAAATCTCTCCTCAATTTTTCTCTCTAACAATTCCTACATAAACACTCTCTTTCTCTCCATTTCTTTAAGACATTCATAATACATACCAAACACACCATCCATTATTTCATCTATCTTCAACCTATCATCAACCTTAGGTAAAAATTTAAAAACTCTCTTTTGTTCATGTAACATAACATGAACAATGTGTGTGTTTTGGTTCTATATAAATCTCCATGATGCTAATGCTAGCAAAATTGAATCATGAAAACAACATGTTGTTCATGTTTGGTTCATATTCATAATTGTTCATGTTGTATTATGTTCATGATCCTAACTTAACTCTTTATATGTTATTATGTATATATATGTATCTATATTTTTTAGAGCCTAAATGCTCACTAATCTAACTTTTATTTATGCTCTTATTTTATTACTCATTTATTTATTTCATGCTTAATAAATAAGACTAGTCATCTTCTAGTCTTAGATTTGTCTTCATCAAGTCAAAATGTTTTGAGATTTGTCTATAATCTATGTCCTGGGAGCCTTGACATGAATCTAAGACTCATATTTTCTTATTATTTTTTTGCTTTTTTACGAAACTTTTCTATTTCTAAGTCTCAGGAAGACTTAGATAAAAATATAAAACTTCCACAACTTTCTTATTTTTTTTCCCTTAAGCTTCCTTATGTTTTTATTTTTCTTTTTATGGAACTTGTCTTTTTCTAAGTTCTTGAAGCCTTGATACAAAGTAAGACTTTCAAATTTTTGTTCTTATATATATGCTTATTTAATTCTCTATGTCTTTTATTTTCTATATGACTTATTTTTTTCTTACAACATAACTATAAGTTTATATTCATGCATGATCTTAGGACGATATTGTTATGAAAATCTTGAAGAAAACAAAAGGAATTATCTTCTTTCATGTAAAAGATAGAACCAAAATCTAAAGAAAAGTGATTTTCAACACTTAGGAGAGATTTCACTAAAACATAGGAAAATAGTTCAATTATAAACTTTTCAAACTATTAAATAAGTTTACTATAAATTTTTTAATGTTGAATTATTTGCTACACAATATTTTCTTAAAAACTTATTTTGTAAGGTTTATATCAACATCTTGAAAAATACTAAGAACAAAGCAAAACTTTCTAGTCAAGATTGAATTCGAATCACTAGCAAACATTCACTTTAGGAATAAAAATTTAGCAGACAACTTAGGACCCAAGGTTTTAAGAAATAAATCTAGTTTTATAAAGTCAAGAAAATATAAAAATGATAGTTTAAATGAGTAGGCATTTATTATTAACAACTCAAAAATTTGATTTTTCTTCCAACAACATAAAGAGAAATTGTGAACTTCATTTTTTGACACTTTAAAGTAAATTTTTTATGAAAAATAATTGTTGGGACAACATCACTAAAATCATGAATATAATATGAGTATATATCTATATTAAAGGATTTTTTTCAATTATATAATTATTTATGTGTTTGTTAAAGATCTTTTGCATGAAGTAAAATTTGAAAAACTACAATTTAAGGGTTGGGATTTTCGGATCAATTATGTACCATCCTGTTTTGAAACCCAAATGACTTTAAATGTCAAAAATAACATTAGATCTTTTCAAGTAGGTAGAAAACAACTACTTATATGCGAAAATTCTGAGTTAAAATGTGCAAGTTGTGACCTTTTTAATTTAGGATTTTCGTAATCCGAATTTTACCATGAATTTTAAGATAAAATAAAAAAAATTTAAGTAAAAATCCCATGAAATACTCATTTTGGGTTTTTTTTGCTTAGGTGACGAGGAAGCTTAAGTTTCATACCCTGGGGACTACTATGATTAGGAGCTTTTTCACAACACGGCAAGTGAATTTACTTTTTAAGTTTTCGTATCGATGTTGTGCTTGTAATTTTAGAAGCACTAGAAGTAGGATAAGATGAAAATGGAAAGTGCATGTGCCTTATAATGTTTGTTGAAATTATGTTAAGAATATCGAGGCGTGAATTGTTGTTAATAAAAAGTTTAATACATATTACGATGTTGATGTGTCTGTGAATTCTATGATCGCCTCTAAGATTTTAATTACATGAAAGAATTTAATTAATGGATTCATACATATCACGAAGTGAGTCACATTACATTCACTATTATACATGTGGTGGGATAAGGGCATAATAGTGTTGGTTAGTATAATCGATAGTATGAACGTGTTGGCGAGTAGTAGTCGGTATGATTGATAGGAATCAGGTTGCTCAAAGTTGTGGAAAAGGGAAGCGAAAAATGAAAGACAACAAAGAGTAAGATCAAGAAGCAAAATAGCTAGCGAGGAGGACATAGGCCGGCATAAAAGCTGCCAGCCTAAGTAGAAAAGTTGCTAGCCTTCAAGTATAAGTCATCGGCCCTCATTGTCTATCTTTTATTCTAGTTTCGTTTTTTTTTTTTTATTTAGGTCACCCAAGTGTAACAAAGGCTGCTAGCTTTCTTTTATACAAAATTTTTTGTCTTTTTATGTCTTTAGGGTTGCTTAGGGTTAGTATATATAGTCTATTGTTATTTTTGTTTGACAATTTTTGAATGTTATTGTTTTTGAGAGCACATCTTTGTGTAAGAACCCTTTGTGGTCTTTGATTATTGAGATTGAGTTTTCATTCTCCTTATTCGTGTGTTCTTACCGATTCTTGCATTATATAGAATTGTGGTGAACCATTGTTATTTGAATCTTGTGATTCATTTGACATAGTAAATATTTTGTAGATTGTGGATTCCATCGATCTATAATTTAATCACAAATTAGTTTAAGTTTTATTGTTCGTGGATCCTATCGAACGATATTCTTATCCATATCTTTAATTTTATTTGTTATTTAAAAAACCTATAAAACCTTAAGGTCAGGATTGAATCCTTAAAACCTTAAAGATTGAGTCATTTGGTATCAGAGCACAGGCTTATAAGGAATTGTTGTTCGACGTGAGTTAATCTTAGATTGCTATAAAACAAAAAATCTTTTGAATTCTTCTATTTTCTTTTGGAAAATTCTGTTGTGGTTGCTGTTGTATTTTGGTTGTTGGTGTTTGTGGAGATGTCGTTAGGTGGTAGTAACAGTGTGAATGAAAATAACCTTAGGGCTAGAAGAAGAAATAATAATAAGGGAGAAAAGGATGTCGTGACAAGGCAAGAATTCACTCAATTACAAATAGGGAGTGGATATGATGCAAGAGGATGTCAGGAGCATATTGGAAAGATTAGAAGTGAGAGATAGGAGAAGTTAGAGTGGATCTAGTCATAGGAGACACTCTAGTGAAGAATCTGATGGGAATAGTGAAGGAACAAGATTCGAGGACGAATCTTCTTAAACCTAGGGGTAATGATAAGAATCGGGTTGCTTAAAGTTGTGGAAAAGGGAAGCAAAAAGGAAAGACAGTAAGGAGCAAGTTCAAGAAGCAAAATGGCCAACGAGGAGGACATAGGGCAGCATAAAAACTACTAGTTTAAGTAGAAAAGCCGCCGACCTTCAAGTATAAGCCGCCAACCTTCATTGTCTATCTTTTATTCTAGTTTCGTTTTTTTTAATGTTTAGGCCGCCTAAGTGTAATAAAGGCTGCTAACTTTCTTTTATACAAAAATTTATGTCTTTTTATGTCTTTAGGGTTTCTTAGGGTTAGTATATATAGTCTTTTGTTATTTTTGTTTGACAGTTTTTGAATGTTGTTATTTTTGAGAGCACATCTTTGTGTGAGAACCCTTTGTGGTCTTTGATTATTGAGATTGAGTTTTCATTCTCCTTATTCGTGTGTTCTTATTGGTTCTTGCGTTATATAGAATTGTGGTGAACCATTGTTATTTGAATCTTGTGATTCATTTGACATAGTGAATATTTTGCAGATCGTGGATTCTATCAATCTATAATTTAATCACAAATTAGTTTAAGATTTATTGTTCGTGGATCTTCTCGAATGATATTATTATCCATATCTTTAATTTTCTTTATTCTTTCAAAAAACTAGAAAGCCTTAAAATCAAGATTGAATGTTTAAAACCTTCAAGATCGCATCAATGATCTACATGTTTTGTGTTAGCGAGTAATAGCCGGTATAATCTACATGTTTTGTGTTGGCAAATAGTAGCTAGTATGATCTATTAAAACAAAAATTTATAAAAGGGTTGGTCATAATTGGCCGGTATACCTAACCCTGAATGAAGGGCATAAATTCATTCAACATATGGTAGTTGAAAAACCTTATGCCTTGCTTGCTCACGTGTTTGATGCACCGCATATGCTTGGTTAAATATAACTTGCTTGATATTTTGTTGGTTTTGAGTACGCTAACTTGGGAATATTCTCACTGAGCTAGTTGAGCTTACACCCCCATAGATTTTTGTTGTTGCAGGAACTTTTGCTCTACCTGAGGTCTCCTTATTTCTAGGTAAGACTACACTTTTGGGAAGCTTTTTGAGGAAATTCAATCGAAGGTTTTAGATAGAAATTCACTTAAAATCTTTTGACTATAGAGATTTATGTATGTAAGACATAAGTTGTATTATAGATCCTTGAGAAATTTATTGGGGGAATATCCTAAGTTTATGTAAAGAGCTTATTATTATTAATCTGGTGGATATATGTTGATTAGTTCTTGTGTGCTTTACATTACTGCTTAAACTACACATCCTACCGGCGTCTCCTATTATTGTGTTAGATGCCTTAAATATAATATTAAGACATTCATGTGACTAAGGTAGTCATTATTAAGTCTTAATATTATATGTGGCAGATTGTCACATTTAAGGCACCCTTTGAGGTGTGACAAAGTCACTGCATACCTTTTATATGAAATCTAAACAGAGATTCATATGCCATCTCAGAAGGCAAATAAGATATCCATATATGTTTCAAGAAATTAAACTCATATAAGAAATTAAATTAACTATCTACTTACATCAATCTTATTTAAAAACCTATTTGATCAGATACTAATTAGGAACTCCGCCGTGGCTGTGAGATTTGCCCCGTCAAGATACGAACAATTCTCCTTTATCTGTCAATATATTTCTTTTCACTTTGTTTATAATATTTTATTACAACAACATCATCAAAACATATTCCAAACAAACACATATTTGAAACAACATATTCTCCATGTTAATTAAGCTTTATCCTAACTCATTAATCAAAGCCAATTATAATTTATTAAGCCTATATTATCGTAACCTAGCGATATTGATTAGAGTTAATTATTTAATTCAATTACTAAACCAAGGTGATTAAACATAATCAATCTAATTCATTTTAACTCATTATAGCTTATGAGGTCAAGTTGAACTTAAGTTTAATTAACTAAGTTCGTTTTATATCTAACTTCCATATTTAATCCAGTTATTTATTAAATCTATAAATTCACTAAACTTATGTTTAGTTATATCATTTAACTAATATAACATATCAACAATTTTTCATCTACTTCATTTTATCTCGTTTTATTTTTATTTATAAATAGAACCAGGGGACAGATTATGCTCGTGATGGAGGCTGTGATCATCTTCACCTGCCTCATACACCCATGATGGAGGCTGTGATCACCAATACGGGCTTTGTCATGCCCATAACAAGGAGATAACGCTCCTTGTCACAGCTGTGATATAGGCTATTTCCTTTAAAAATTATTGTCAGAGGAGATCACGCCCTTCGTAATGGCTGTGATCTAGGCCATGATGTTCATCATTTGCAAAATACACCCGTTATCATGCTTTATCTTTTGATCAAAGGAGATCATGGTCCTTGTCGTGCCTATGATCTTCTTTGATTGCATTTTCCACTTGCATCATAGGCCGTGAATAGAGGGAACATATTACACTTTTCCATTGTCTTTTACACTAATTTTATCTACTTGTCTTCAACATACATCAACAACAATACCCATGCTTCATCTTAACTTATAAACATTTCTACATATATATTTATCTCATACTCATCAAACACATATCCTACACAACATGCGCATATTTAAATTTTTAGCAAACATGTTCGTATATCCTTAATCTATCAAGTTTATCACAAGTTCTACACATATCTAGTCTTAATACAACATTTACATGTATAAACAACAACTAAAGCAAGAAAATAACAAAACTTATTTTTTTAGGCAAACCCAACATCTTGATCTTTTCTACTACTTCTTCTCTTATGTTTTTGAAGTTGTTTTTTTATATAATTTTTATCATTTATCTTATTTTCTATTATTGATTTCTCACTATAGACTTGTTGAATTTGAGATTTAGGGTTTGGGTTTTGTAAAAGAAAGGAAAAAGAGAAGAAGAAGAGGAAGAAACAGAAAGAAAGTGAGAGGAAAGAAAAAGAAAAAGGCAGCCCAAAATCAAAAAGAAAAAGAAAATGATAAGGGCAATTTATAGATATTTTAGGATAAAGGTATAGGTTTACAACTTTCAGATCGATATCTTTAATTCTGAAAGTGTTCAGGAAATAATTTGAGGATCAACATGTTAGAAATAAGGAACTTGAGATGGGGGTTTGATTTAAGAGATTAGTTTATATCAAATTGATATTTAATATTGAGCTTAGGCTCAAATATAATATTCTTAGGAAAGTAGGTGATTTCAAAATTAACAGGATTAAGAATATGGAATGTTGAGCCAAATTTTAGGGATTTAAGAATCCACTAAACATTTAAATAACATATTTAGAGGTTTAAGGATTTGAAATCTCAAATTTCAACTTAAATCTATTTATTAATTTAATTACATTAATTTATCTAATCATAATTCATTTTCTATTTTACTTGCATTATTTAAACTATCTGATTTTAATATTTAACTTAGGTGAAGATTTGAGGTATTTCACTATGGTCCCATCATTAATTTTGACAGGATCAATTTCGTCACTATCTAACAACTCACACCATACCCAATCGTGATCAATGTACTAAAATAATTTATATTCCAATTATTATATTTATTTTAACGGCTAGATGCTTGATGGATGGTTCCATTGACAGGACCATAGAAGCTCTCGTTAGTTTATGTAGAACTATATAGGACCAATATGTAATATACACTTAATGATGCATAATAATAAATGTATATGAGTAATATGATATCGTTCACTGTTTTATTAAATAAACATTAGTATATTATAATTTATTATAAACCAAATATGGAAATAGCTAATCTATAATAGTAAACGTAGAGTGGCATTTTCTTCTAGTAAATCTAATGTAAAAATCTTAAAATACATGAATTAGATATAGGGCTATAAGCTAGTCTAGCTTACTTACGAGCTATTTAAGTTGGACTTAGTGATAACTTAAGTTCGACTCTATTACAATTGAGTCGAGCTTAAGTTCAAGCTACTCAAGTAGCAATTGAGTTCAAGTTCGAATTTTAAAATGCTCTATTTGAGTAACTGGCAAGCTTAATCATTGCAAATGGCTCATTCTAGTTCTATTTCTATTGCTTCAATCATCTTTTTAAATTTTTACATCTTTCTCTTGAGTTCATATTGCATTTTCAAATTCACGTGGCAATCCAGCAATTTCTTAACATTAATGTGCTCATACTCTACATTTTGAGATCAAGACCTTAGGCTCCATTATTACACTTAAGAAAAAGTTGCAACACACTCATTGACAGAGTGTCCTATCTCAAGTCCCATAATCTAAAAGTATGATAGACAAGATCATTTCCTTTTAAAGGGAAATATGCCTAAAACTTCTTGTGCAAAGCATGATCACTCTAACATGGCATAAGATCAACGAGGGGATAGAAGAAATCTAGAGACTCCTTTGCTCAAGTATACCCAACTCCAATGAAGTTGCTACCCCATCTCATCGCGACATGTCTACAACTTGTGGTTAAGTCACACATGGAGTTCACACTTGGTTTTGGGATTATGAATAAAAAAATTATCACATGCAATTTATGTATAGTGTTCAAGCATTCCTATTTGTATGTGTATATGGACTTAGAATATATTAATATTTATTTGGACTTAGCTTGTAGAGTCAGTAATAGGACCTAATAATGAGTTACTTACTTATTGAGATAACTTGGGATGATTTGACTTAACCTCTAATAGGGATTGTTGAACTAACCTATTTGCATCCAACCTCTCTTAGTTGAGAAAAAAATTCGGTGGGTATTACAAGTTATGTATAATATATATATGACGTGTAATTACCAATGGTTTTCTAACACATTGAAAATTATCCATTATATTATCCATGTGTTAGCATATAATTAGTAATTACATACCATGTGTACATCTACATGCACATATATCACCTACTCAATATTTTTCCCTCTTAAGTAGGCTCATGTGCACAAGTAATGGCTATTGGCCTTAACCCACAGTAAGCTTATTCCATAAAAATTCAATTACCCTCTTCATTTCTATCTTTTGGAGAGATAAGATAAACGGTGTTCCACATAAGAAGTTTTATCTACAAGGATCAAACAAGCAACACAAGTGACTATCACTCCATTTGTAAAAAGACTATAAAATTGACATGCAAAGTGTACTCAATCTTTAAGACACAAGATCAATGTGATATTTGTGTGGCCACTCCAAGAAGAGCCCCGTAAGGTAAGATGGGTGTGCATTCGTCGCGGTGCGTCAACAAAGCAACACTCTTTGGTCGTGTTGTGATAATTGCTATCTGTTTGAAGCCAAAGAAGGGATAAAGGATTAAGGGCACATAGAAAGCGAACGCCGCACTGCCTTTGAATACGAAAGGCTTATTACTGTACTATATTGGAAAAGTTGACTATTTGGTTAATTTTCTATATCTTCTATTGTTAGACCAAGTCACTTAAACAAATATTTTTCAATATTCTTCTAAAATGCGGAGAACGAACTTCAGAAGAGTACTAACTTTTAAGATCCAAAGGCTTGCCATGTTGGATAAGTTTCTCAAAATGTTTTAATAGCCGTAGCACTAGCCCTCTATTAAAATGTTATGCCAATCTATTAATGCCATGTATGAATAGCTTTTAAACTATTTCTCATTGCTACTATTTATCTACAAAATTTAATATTTGCCAACTACTTATCTAAAAATGTGGTGTATCAATTCTGTTTTTTTTGGCTTGTAATACTAATTTTTAATACTAATTACTAATCAATCTTTTTTCCTTGTAGATAGGTTAGAAAATCTTCTTTGGAATAAAGCGTCGAGTAATATAAAATTACAAAACAAAATAAAATCTTTGAATTTGAATTGTTTGTCCATTTAAGATATTTTCTGGTGAAAAGGGAAAAAACATATTTAATTATACTGCCTTTTGAATTTGCAAATTGAAGAAACAAGACTCGATCTGATTGGAGAGATTTTGAAGCAAATTTTTTATGACATCAATTGTAAAAAAAAAAAATGTTATCAAATCAAATTATATAATTAATATTATTTAGTAATTTAGATCAAAACATTTATACAACGAATATAATTATTATTCGTAGTATCGATGACGTCATGATACAAAATTAAAAAAACTTAATGAAAAGTGCTCTTATATTTATGTTAATATTTGCTCTTTATAATATATATATATATATAATAAAATAATATAAATCAAAAAATTAACTTTTTCCAAGTTTGTGGTGCTTGAGCTTGTTTGTCCTCCTGAGTATAAACATCTCGAAGGGTCAAGCAAGTTAGTCTTGTTTGGGGCTTGAAAAGTCGAACCTGTAACTACCTTGGTTAGGGACAAGATGGTCTTTACCCATGTACCTGCTATGTCCTCGACAGGTCTAAACAAACCATTGTTTTAATAAATAAATTAGAAAAAATAAGTTATTGTTTAGATTAAAAATTAAAACTTATAATAAAAATTGAGCTTAAGAAAATTATAGTCTTTAGACAATTTTCATATAAAATTATTAAGGATGTGCATTTATCCATACACAAACATATTCCATTTGAGTCGAAATATTAGTGATGTTGGCCTACAATTGTTCACTTGGTGAAATTCTACATAAAGCAATCAAACATCCTTATTCAATTGTATTTATTTTGTATGTCAATATCAATTATGCATCATATACTGTCACTAGATAATAAACTATTTCTATTCATATGGAAAATAATATAAATATTATGTCTTATTTGTTTTGATAAAAATAGTTTCTAGACAAATGTTTTTCCTTTTTTTTTCATTTTTTTTCTTTACATTTTCCCTTGGAAAATAGAGATTCAAATAGCTTATTTTTGAAAAAACAACTTATGAACTATAAAAGCAAAAATCATTTTCCCATCAACTTATGAGTTTTAACTATAAATCACTTGCCACTAACGAGATTTATTATTAATTTCTTAAAGATTTATTTAGGTAGATTTATTTCTCATTATAGAATATGCTTTATTATTAGTTATCTAGGTATTTCCATTATGCAAGTATTTGGGAAAAAAAACAAATAAAGGAAAATTAATTTCATAAAATTAGCCAAATATATGAAAACATATTACTTTTTCGGAAATCCTTAAAAAAAATGTTTTCTATTAAAAAATAGTTTTTCTTAAAACAACCAGTTATTTTACTTTCCTATTACTTTATATTTTATATATTTTTTTATTTCTCATTTTTATAATAAATAATTGATATTACATATATATACTAGTATATGATGCATCCGCGCTGCGTGTGCAGAAAAAAAATGAAAAGATTATTTTTAGAGAAAATAAAAATGCAAAGAGAGAAAGTAGAGAAGAGAGAGGGGGGAGGGGGGAATAACTATCATATTTTGGTGTATATTTTTTGACACTAATGATGCAGTTTTCTTTTAATTGTAATAGATATATATTGGTTTTCTTTCAACGTTTATGGACCTGTACCGGTCGAGCCGCTTGTGCCTCAAGCATACCCGACTCCATTGAATCTCAGCGCGACATTTCTGCAACTGGGGCGAGGGTTAAGTAGTCACACATGGAGTTCACTCTTAACTCCATGATTTTGAATCAAAAAGTATCACGTGCAGTTTGTATGGAGTGTTCAAGCATCTCCTTTTTGTATGTATATGGCCATAATAGGTTTACTGAAAGAGCATTAATCGTTCGTCCACCCACTGCGAGGTACGATAGGTGTGCATTTAACAAGTATTACTTTCTGGTCGGGTTGTGATAATTGCTCTCTGTTTGAATAAAAGGAATGGGTGAAGGATTAGGGGCATATAAAAAGCAAGCACCACACTGCCTTTCGATCCAGAAGGCTTGTAAAGGTACCATCCTGGAGAAGTTGACAATTGGTTAGTTTTCGAGTGTTAGAACGAGTCACTTAAGAAAATTTTCTCAATATTCTTCTAAAATGTGGAGCAATAAAACTTCAGAAAGTACAACTTTTTAAGATTTAGAGGCTTGGCATATTGTAAAAGTTTCTCAAAATGTTTCTTCAATAGCTCCGGCCGTCTGTTAATATGTCATATTACTTAATTAGTAGTGTGTAAATATATGTGAAATTTTAATATATGAATATTTTTTAATCTATTCACTATTGACGCTATTTGTTTATAAAGCATTGATATTTGCCTAAAATTTGAAATTGTGCTCGAAGACACCATTTTAAAATGAACTGGATCATGTATTAAAAGTCACAATTTTAAAATTTCTAAAATGGTAATTTGAAGCTACAATTTCAGTGTAACCTATTCCAATAGTAAACATAACTCATCCTTTTCTTCCTCTACTAGTGTGAATGGAATTAATTTTGATTATATGGATTAGTCTACCAACAATATAATAAAAATAAGGATTAATATCATAAACACTACCTCAACTTTACCTAAATATTCAATTAACTACCTCAACTTTCAATTAGTTAATTTACTATCTAATTCAGCTTTTCGTGCTCATCGTTACTACCTGAACTAACTTTATTATCTTTGTTAGCTAAAGAAGCACCATCAATGAATAAGAATCTACTACATGTCAGTTGACGTGGCAAATACTCTTTTTATTGTCATCATTTTCATGATTATCATTATATTTAGTGCTATTTTATTTATCTTTAATAACAAATATCATCATTTTATGGTTATCATTACAATTAAGGTATTTTATTTTATTTATCTTTAATAATAAAAACCTAATGGGCTCTAACCATAAGCCCAATCAAATTGATTCAAAGTCCACTTCCTATAATCCGAATCCATAGTTTGTTCACTTCCTACTCTAACTTTTTCTTACTATATTTACTTCAATTGCAGGTTATATGTTCCTCCATTAACTGAAAAATAAACCATGTGGGAAAAAGAGGCGAGTGGTTTTGTTTTTGCCATTTAGGGTGGCTTTGTAGATGGGTTTAGATGTACGATAAGAGGGAGGAAACTGTGTTGAGAAAGTTTAGAGAGAGGATGAGGGGGTGATTGTTGAAGAAGAAGATTATTCTTCTTCATTATAGAAAGAGAATGACCAAGAGAAAACATTCGAATCCTATGCTTCTTCTTTTCAACCTCCATCACACCGTCATTGAAAGAGATACAATGACCATCCTTCTCAGTATCGATAAGGATGCCGTCGCAGATGAGGAGAAGAATGATTGGAAGAGTCAAAGAAGAAGTGAAGTACTGAATCAAGATACGTTTCAATCCATGAAACACAAGGCAAGGTCATATGTTTGCTGGAGGAATCGATCGATGACCTACGTTTTTAAACACAGCATAATGTCGAGATCCATTAAACTCAACATTATTCTTTGTGGGAAAACATCATGGTAGAATTAAAGAGCTCCTACACTTACACTCTATATGTAAGATTGGGAATTCAATTTAGTTTTTCTTTCTTATGGCAGTACTAGGTGTTTATTATTTCCTTAATAACATATTGAAAGACCAACCATGAAAGATCCTAATAATTTCAATAAAGACAATCAAACCATTCATCTCTTCTTACTCTAAAACATAGAAAATAAGGTATACAAATGTAAACCTACCTAAAATAATCACATGAAGCATTAATGCTCCAAATATATGTGATAAAAATTAATGATGGGAAGTGGGAACATACTCTATTTTGAAAAAGAAAATAAAGGATTCTTCTGGTTGTTATAAAGAGAAAAAACACAAACAAAAAATAAAAAATAATAAAAAATACCCTTTGGTTGGCTTGCTTGTTCACCGTTGAGTTGTTAAGTCCAACACCAACTCTGACTCCAATTCTAATGATGGATTTTAGATCACCCAATAGAGGATTCTTCCTCAAACGTAGAGATAAATGCTTTAGCTCATGTGTCAGTTGTAATGCTATATATAGCTATAATGGTGTATATTTATGTTTTTGTGTTTTATTTGTTGTGTAGTTTTGTCTAAGTACGTGTGGGTGCTTATAAGGTGGTAATCCATTGCCCTACAATGGAAAACGTTTTAAAAAGAACCTTCTATATAATATCAACTAAAGAAAACATGTTTGACTTTGTTGCACAAGCTGGTTTTGCCAATAGAAATTAGCTTCCTATAGACATAGAAAAGCGATAAGAGATAAGTCGGGGAGTTGTTTGGCATGACCACTTTGATGTCTAAGTTAGTCTATGGGTCTTAAAGATCTATCAAAAGGATATTCACCTAAGTAAAAATTGTCTGTCCCCTCCTTATGGAGGAAGGGGTTATTTATAGTGCATGGTCATACTAGAGTAAGGTCCATTGAATCTTTTTTATCAGGGAGCATCTTCATCCAATAGTTGATGTGACGCTCAAGGTTATGTGGGAGCCCGAGGTGATAGGGCTGTAGCTTTGTAGATTGTAGCCGAGCTGGTGATGTCCCCCCTTATCCCAGGTTTGGATGAGGATGCATGGAAATCTTTCAGAGGTGGGGTTCGAGGTCAAGCTCCTGGGCTCTCCTTATGGTCGAGGTAGTCACAAGCTTAGCTGCCTTTTGTCGGGATGTAGCTTCAAGGCATAGGTGACTGTGGGCTAGTGGCTTAATGATCTTTTGGGCCCTTTTTCGGCTCTCTTGTGCATGTTTAGGTAGTTGTAGGCTGAGTAGGTCCCGAATTATATTTTACTATCAACACTTATCCACCTTACTCTTATTGTGAGGGAACAAGGAGAGTAAGTGACCCATGTTCAGCCCACGAGGTTGACTTATTGAGTTAGCATTCCTGGTGCTCTTTTCATTTGAGCTGCATCCCTATAGTTCTTGTCGAGATGGGTTGTATTGAAGGTTATACAAATTCTTACTAGATGATTTAGAGCTCGTGGTTTTGAAGCTCAACCTATCTTGGGTGGGATACTACTTGTTGACTTAGGGTAATGTGGCTTATATGAGAAGTTTTTTGAATTTGAAAAGATGTGGTGGTTGTAATAATAACTTTTGACATTTGATGGTTATGATGTCATCATGATGCTTTAGTTGTTGAGGCTTGTCCACACGTCTCAAGGGGTCATAGTTATCACATATTCCCGTCAACCTTCTATAAATACTCGTGCTTTGGGACGTTTTTCATCGGCATTTTTTTTCTACTCCTTATTTGTATAAATAACATTTCTCGAATATTCAATGTTGGTCCCTCTCAATTCATTCTAATATTTCGATAATGTTGAGCTGACATAATTCTCAATCTTTTGCCCATGATTCTAGTGGTAGGGTTCAGAGGGTTGTTGACGAGGTGGGGAGATGAGAGGAAGAACCAAGTATTAGCTTGAAGAGGTTGAGCTTAAATGAAGAGAGGAGAACGTCAAGTGAAGGTGCGACCATAAGAAGTGGTGAATGCCGGGGTTTTGGGGACGTTGATTCTCGAATCTGCACATATAATGAGCTCGTGGAAATGGAATATCAAATTCCCCTTGATAAATATCTAGATGATGGCAAGGCGAAGGAATCCATCAAACAGTTGCACAACAAAGCAGTTGACGGCAATGGGCCCAATGGAGTAAGCAATGCTCTTACCAAGGCGAGGATCGACAAGGTTCAAAGGGTGAAGATACGAGGCTCCCTTAAGGATTGGGAGGTTATACTTCCTCTTCGGTCTGACTGGATTTGCTTATTGGGAGGGTAGAGGTTCATCCTATACGATAAGGCGTTCAGCATCGGCTTGAGGATGTCATTCTCTCCTTTTCAAAAGGGGTTTTTCAGCCACTATTGATTATCTCTTATGGAGTTGCTATTAAGTTTTTGGTGGATTATGTTAGCCCTTGACGCCTTATGCCTTAGTTTATGTGTGAGGCCTACCCCAGTTTTGTCTCGAAGGTATTACCACTTCAAGAAATCCAATGGAGGGTGGTTGTACCTCACAAGGGGGTGCAAGAGCTCATTCATGCTCTTTGATGGTCTTACGAGCTCTAACGACCGGGATTAGAAGAAACAACTCTAGATCATTGGCATTAAAGAGGGTTCTTAATGCAAGTTTGACTTTTGGGTATGGTGGTACAAACTTGTTCGTTCCACGATGCCGTTGAAATTGGGGCCTCATGACACAAAGGATCAAAAGGATATTGAAGACTATGAGGTCGCAGGGTGGGAGGCCCTTGAATGCCAAGCTCATGGTTAGGAATTACTTGAAGGGAAAGACTGTTACCAAGGGTATCGAGGCATCAGCTTCTTGAGATATGGAATAATTCCTCGAGTGTGGATATATTCTCTCTCTCCCCCTCCCCTTACCATCTATCGAGTGGAGTTCTGGATGAAGAATGCTATTATTGTTTGGTAATGAGTCCATGGTTCTTGAGCATTTGAGCTCAACTTGGTCAGTATTTATTCCTTTTGCTGACTTATTATCATTATTATTTTTTTTTCAAATGTCAAGATGGAGGTGATGGATGTGAACAAGCTTCTTGCGAGGTCATCAAAGAAAATAAAGAAGGCCCCTAGTAAGAGGAAGGTGCCTTCAAAGAGGCAATCTATCAAGGTCGACGTACAAGCTATTGAGGTCAGTGCTCAAGCTGTCGATGTCAACATGCAGGATGAAGGGGGCGCTATCCCTATTGCTGATCGAAGTATTCAGATTGTGTGGACTCTGTCGTGCCCTTTGTCTCCCAAGCTACAGAGTGGAGCTCAACTTTCCCCAATTGCAGTTACAATGAATGTTTTGTTATCATCTGGGATTGAGGTTGCTAGAAGTAGCACCAACATTCATAGTAACCAATCGAGGGCTGAAGCCCACAGGGATTGACCTGGTAGAGGTATCGCTGAGGGTCCCCTCAACTTCATTAGGGGCATGGCCTTATGGTGATGACCTCTGAGGATTTAAGGTTATTGAGGCAGAACTATGGAGTGGTAAGTCTTCTTCTCTTCTTCGTTAAGCTTTTTGTGGGTTTTATTTGTTTTCTGAGCTTGATGTCTTTTGACTGTGGTTCTAAAGTGGTTAAGAGTGTGCGGACTGATCTTGAGAAAGAGCTCATTAAGGTGAAACAAAGAGAGGTGAGGCTTAAAAGCAAGTTGAATGCCACTTTAGAGGAGAAGCAGAAGCTGTTGCATGATGGGGAGGCTAAAGTCCTCCGGTATCAAAGTGAGGTAATTGAAGCTAGGAAGTTACAGTCTTTATCCTAGGTGGTTGTTGGCGAATATGAGAGGAAG
Organism: Combretum micranthum; assembly: GCA_024138025.1. NCBI lineage: Eukaryota > Viridiplantae > Streptophyta > Magnoliopsida > Myrtales > Combretaceae > Combretum > Combretum micranthum. The sequence goes on along the minus strand of JAMXBD010001751.1, from coordinate 77,332 downwards.
TGGATAGATGTGAAACATCAGCGAAATTCCCTGTCTCATCAGTTGAAGGATGCCACTTCAGAACTTAATAAGTAGAAAAGGAGGCCGAACTCAAGGAAAAGGCTAGTGTATCCAGCTCGGAACGGGAAATATTGAAGGTAGGATTGTTTTCACTTATTATTATTATTTTTTAAGTCTTCTCTTCTCTTGTAAGCTCATATGGCGAGCTTAGATAGCAAGCTGCTCGTGAGTGAAGCGACCGAGAAGAGGGTATTGAAGCAACTCTTTAAGAGTGACTAGTAGGCCAAACTCCAGCAAAGGATTGTGAAGGACACAACTAAGCTGATAAGGAAGGAATTGCTGGAGAAGTACCCAAACTTAAATCTTGACTTCCTAGCCGTGCTATTTCGTGAAGTTCCTACTAATGCTTTGGAGGAAAAAGATGATGAGGATGGCAATCTAGTGTGTTTAGAAATACAATGTAAGCGCTTGGTTGATGTCACTACTGTTAAATAGAATTTTTCTAACTTTGTGTATCTTTCCTCTGTTCCTTAGAGGACATGGATGACGTAGTACACATGCTGATTTTGTAGTCCTTCAGCTCTAGTTAGGACAAATGAGAGAACTTGGTCGCTCACCACAAGGTATAAGTACAAATCCTCTCCTGTGATTAAGGTTGATAACACTGGTGGTTCCATTAAGAAAAAATTCAGGTCTTCGAAGGCCTCTCGAGTCTTTTCAGTGCATTTGAACCTGTTAGGTTTCTTGAGGACTTTGGAGAACTCTAGAAATGTTTTGGCACTTTTGGGGAGAAATTTGCTTAATACGGTTATCCTTTTCGCGAGTTGTTGTACTTCCTTGACTGAAGAGGGGGATTACATCTCTAAGATCGCTTTGATTTTATTAAGGTTGGCTTTAATCCCCCTCAGTGATGCGACATAGCCCAGGAACTTTCCTAAGGTGGTATGTAGGGCACTTTTCTACAGCTTGAGCTTCATCTTGTAAAAAGCGGAGGCGGTTAAAAGTTTCTTAGAGGTCATGGAGATGGTCTTTCGCTTGTTTGCTTTTCACAATCATGTTGTCAACATAAACTTCCTTATTCTTGCAGATCGGGGGTTTGAATACTTCGGTGAATAACCTCTGAAAGGTGGCTTCGACATTTTTTAGCCCGAACGACATTACTTTATAACAGTATGTGCCAAAGAGGTAATGAAAAGGTGTGAACTTTGTTGGTTTTGTCCATCTTGATTTTTTTGTAACTTGAGAAGACGTCTATGAAGCTTAGCAGTTCATGACCTGAGGTGCTGTCAATGAGCTGGTCGATTCGATGTAGTGGGAAACAGTCCTTTGGGCTTGCACTATTTAGGTCGGTGTAGTTTATACACGTTCGCCACTTTCCATTAGATTTTTTGACCAACACTACATTGGTGAACGAAGTCTAATATTTCTCCTCCTTAATGAATCTAACTTATATAAGCTTTTGGACCTTTTCTTTGATGGCAGCTCGTCTTTTTAGATCAAAGATTCTGATTTTCTAGTAGATTAGCCATTGAGCTTTGTTTACTTTTGGCTAGTGGGTGACTACACCCAGGGTGACCATGCAAATATATATTTATTTACTCACAAGAACGCAATCAAACTCTCTTTTAGGCCGGGGGGAATCAATGTTCCCACTTTTGTAGTGTGTTTAGGACTATTGTCTAAGGCGACTTCCTTAGTGGGCTCAGTAGGTTTACCGCGGTATTTGGGTTGATCTTTTGGTTTGGTGTCTACCATGCACAAACGATCTCCTTTCAGCACCTTAAGGTATAATTTTCTGGATTGTTCATGGTCTTCTTTGCATACCCTTATCCCCATCGGGGTGAGAAATTTGGCTTTAAAGTGGGGCTGGAAGACAATTGTGCCGAATATTAACTACATAGCCCTCCTTAATATGGTGTTGTATGGGGACTAGCAGTTAACCATGAGGAAATTGATTTAGTGTGTAGTGTAACATTCCCTATCACTAAGCTCGAGGGGCAAGGTGATGATTCTGTTGGGGCGAATGGGTTGGTTATCAAACCGATATAACTCATGGTCATATAGTCTCAGCTTAAGCTATAATGTGTTCTTCATTTGCTCATAAGCTTGGTATAAGAAAATATTAGTGCTACTTTTAATGTCGATTAGCAACCTTTTAACCCTCCAACCTGATATGCACTGAGATAACAAAGGTGTCTTGTGAGGGGTTTGGATCCCTCTAAAGTCTTTGTCACTAAAGGAAATGGTGGTGTCGACCTTAGCTCTTTTAGGTTCTAGGTTCATCACCTATTGTGATCAGCTTGGGCTTGATTGCAACCCTGGTCGGGTTGAGGTCAAGGTCCTCCCATGACGATGTTGATCTCCTCATGGCATTCTTAGGAGATCGCGATTGATCAGGGTTGTCTCAAGTGTCGACCTTTTGGTTTTTATCTTTCTCGTCAGTCCTCCTTTTTTGGGCCGATAGCTTGGGTTTTGCTACATCATGGTCGATGTACTATTTCAACCACCTATATCATATGGCATTTTTAATGGTGCTTTTTAGCTACTAATAGTTCTTCGTATCATGCTTGTGATCGTAGTAATACTTGCAATATTTCCTCGATTCTTTTTGCTTTGAGCTGGGTCTCATGGGAGGAGGTGCTAACAGAAGGTCTTGGTTTTTTATTTCAAGGAACACATCATGTACATGTAACTTTAGAGGGGTAAACTTATCATACATCGGAAAGAGATTCCTCTTACTGTTATCCTTAGGACCATGATTAACGTCATTTTGGTTATTGAAGTTGCGGCGATCTCTTGGGCGCCCGTTTTCTTGATGTTGTTTTTGTTAAGCTCGAGTGGGCTCTGCCTTAGCCTTAGGCTCCTTTCTAGCATTTCTAATGTCTTCCTATCGAATGTATTTTTGCACTTTCTTTCTTATCTGCTCTAGAGTGGTGAGTTGACATTTTGAAATGGAGTCAAAGAAGGGACTGTCTGCAATGACTCCTTGTTTGGTGGCTTTTAGGGCGATGCCTTGATTCAAATTTGGGACCTCTAGGCATGCTTTATTAAGTCGCACTAGATAGTCCCTTAGGGGTTCACCCTGCCTTTGTTGTATGGTGTAGAGGTATGAGGTATTCTTTTTTGGTAGTTTGCTCGCCATGAAATGGGCTATAGAAAGGTTGTAAAATTGGTTGAATGGACTGATTTTGTTAGATTTGAGCTTGCTGAACCATATTCAAGCTGCACCTCAGAAGGTGGTGGGAAGGTCTTGGACCAAATGTCATATGAGAAATCATGTATTGCCATGGTGGATTGGAGTTAGGTGATGTGATCTTTAGGGTCACTAGTCCCATCATAGTACTCTAAGTTTGAAAGTCGAGCTTTGGTAGAGAGCATATATAACTGGATCTCATCTACAAAGGGTATTTTTCCTTGTACCATCTTGGCAATGGACCCATTCCTAAAGCTTTCTTTGATAGTTGATAGCTTTCTCATCATATTTTTGATCTCCTCAAAGACACGTTCCTTCTCTGAACTCGGATGGGCCTCCGTGGCAAAGAGTGTAGGCACATGGTCTTCACGAGCTTAGGTCAAGGCAAGACCTGCGCAATCTATTTTCAAACACCTTTTGTCTCTTATATGGTGAACCAAAGATGCTCGAATCGGGTGTTGAGACATTCTCTTCTTCTTTGAGGCATGGGAAGCAGCTCTCACCAGGCTCCTCGAAGCAGTGGGTATCTGATACATATTTAGAGTTGGTGTCAAGCTATAGGATCGAGCTCTTTTGGAGGTGCTAACCCACAGTAGGGTCGTGGTACACCGATGATTTCTCCGGGATGATACCCCATCACATTTTGAGGGTGACCAGGTTGGGGAATGAATCACTCTGTTGTATGCTGGAATCTTATTCCTCTAGGTGCAGGTTCTTAAACACTTCTAACTTTGTGATTCTAGCTTGTAGGAGGGCATTAGAACGTTCGTTCTCAACATTCATATGTACAAGTTGTTTGCATAGATTCTAAAGCTCTGGCTTTGCCTGTAACAGGTGGCTTTAGGTTTGGCAGCTCAAGAGCTCCATTGTCTGTTGGAGCAGCTAGTAGCTGAGTAGAAGTAAGATCAAGCTGATTCTTACTCTATTGAGGTCTCGGCATGGTCAGTATCAGAACTTGCTTTTTATTTATTATGGGTTTTTGTTTCAGTGAGAATGTTGAGGTTAAGTAAAGAACATGATCTAAGGAAGAAAGAGGAGGGGGTTTTCCTACAAACAATGCTATGTGTTGCATGGGTTGATTTCGCCAGAAGAGATTAACTCCCTGTAAATATAGAAATGTGGTTAGAGGTGCACTGGTGGATTGTTCGGCATGACCACTTTGATGCCCGAGTTAGTTTGTAAGTCTTTCTCTAAACAACTGTCAAAAGGATATTCACTTAAGTAGAATTTGTCTCTTCGCTAAGGATGAGGTTGTTTATAGTTCATGGCCATATTAAAGCGGGTCCCACCGAATATTTGTTATTAAAGCGAATTTCCATCAGGTGGCTGACCTAACAATCGAGGTGGTAGGGGTGCCTAAGGTGATGGGGATGTTGCTATGCGAAGTGTGGTCAAGCTGGTGATGTTCCCTCAGGTCAAGATGAGGATGCATGGAGATCTTTTCAGAGTTGGGTCTGAGGATGAGCTCTTGAGCTCTCCTCCTATTCAAGGTAGTCGCGGCTCAATCTCTCTTTGCTAGGATATGGCTTTAAGGCATAGTTGATGTGGGCTCTTTGTGAGCTAGTGGTTTTAATGATCTTATAGGCCCTTCTTGGGCTCTCTTGTACATGTTTAGGTGGTAGTGTGTCGAGTGGGTCCCTACTTATATACTATTGTCAATAGACTTGGTAAAAAAAATTAGAGATTTGTGTGGGTTTGACTTTTAAATCTTAGTTCAATTAGGCTTTTTAGGCCTAATCAAATTTATTCTTGTAAATAGAATAATTCTTATTCTAAGTGTATAATACCAATAATGAAAAGGAATAAAATAAATAATATAGTGATAATTATGTATTAATTACAGTGATAACAATAATTTAAATAAAAAAGTAAAATAATACTTATAGTAGACGCGTGGCACAATTGTACCTGCTATGTGGTACACGTCAGCTAAGATGATGGAGTTAGTTCATATGGTAACGGTGAACATGAAAAGTTGGATTGAGTAGTAAATTGACTAATTATAAGTTCAGATAGTTAATTATTTAGATAAAGTTGAGATAGCGTTCATGATATTAGCCCTAAATAAACTAAACTAAACATATTTCAGTAGCATGCAACTTATTAAATGGGAATAGCTTTTAATTAGGAGGAGTTACAAAACTCATTACACCATCTTAAGTAATGATTTTTGCGTCTTGAAAATTGCTGATTAAGGTTTTAAATGGGTTGTTTTATTATTTTTTTTGGAGTGAGTAAATTTAAATTTTCTTGGTTTCATATTTTTTATTTTGGTTTAGGAGACTTGGAGGTTCATCAGGGCAAGTTAGAGAGAGAAAAGCGTGAGTTTTGTACGAAAATTGTAATTTCAAATCATGAATTTAGTACAAAATGAAACTATGACTTGAAATAACAATATCAAGTGCAATATTTTAGTTACTTTTTGTAAAAGTTTCGGTTTTTCGAATTGTTTTCATTGTATTTTTTTCTTTTTCCATCATCTAAAGAGGTGGTGTATTAATACTAATAAATATTTTTTTCCTTGTAGATAGGTTAGAATATCTTCCTTGAAATAAATCATTGAGTAATATAAAATTACAAATAAAATAATATCTATGAAATTTCATTACTTATCAACTTAAGATATTTTCTGGCGAAAAGGAAAAAAGATAAGTAATTGTACGGCCTTTTGAATTTGGAAATCGAAAAAACACGACTCGATCTGGCAGGGGACGTTTCCAAGAAAATTATTTGCAAGCTGGAAACAGTAAACTTAACCCATTTGTTTCAATAAAAATGTTTTTTAAAAAAATATTTTTTATTTTTTATATTTATTTTAAAAAATAGGATAATTAATGAATATCATTTTTCCTTATTTTGGAAAATATTGACTTTTTATAACTTATTTTTGTGAAAAATGACTTACTGAATATAAGGATCTATTTTGATAGTATGATTTTTATCTGTATCTGTATTGAAATGATATATGTAAATATATCCGATTTGTATCTATATTTTATTTATACTTAATCTATTTGATATTTTTATGAGAACTGCTAATTTTTTTTTATCTAAATCTATTTCATGATAAATAATTTGCTAGAAAAAAGTTTGAAAAAAGTGTCTGTATCTGCTAGAAAAAGCCAACCAAATAGACCCTAAATGTGTAAGTCATTTTCTAATCAATTTATGGATCTATCTACCAATTATTACTATCTAAAAACATCTATTATTAATTTTTTAAATATTTTTTTAATTATATATTTATTTCTCATTATATATATGTAATTTTTTTTTTCATTTTTTATACTTAACATATATGAGTTACCTCGTACTATAAACAAATGGAAAATACTTTCATAAAGTAGCCAAATATTTGAAAATATGTTACATTTCTAGAAAACGTTTTCAAGAAAAAACTATTTTCATCAACAAATACTTTTCCTTAAAATAATTGTTTCAATCAAAATGTATTTCAGAAATCTTTTCATTTTTTTGTGTTTATGTAAGAAAAAATACGATGATTAATGGAAAATATTTTTTATTATTTTGGAAAACATAAACTTTTCGTAGCTTGGTTTTTGGAAAAGGACTCACTGAATATCAATGAGTAAGTCATTTTACATTAATTTACGAGTCCATCTATCAATCATTACCATCCAAAAGTAATAATTATTAATTTTTTAAATGTTTTTCCTTTAAGTAGATTTTTTTTTTATAATATACATGATTTTTTCAGTTTTTATATTTAATATATATGAATTGTTTCGAAACTGTAAATAAAGGAAAAATATTTTTATAAAATTAGTTAAATATTTGAAATATATGACTTTTTTAGTATACTTTTTCTCAAAACAAAGGAAGACTGGGTGTTTAATTGTCATTGAAATTCTGCCTATATATCGATTTTTTTTTTTTTTTAAAAGCAAATCCAGTATGAAGAAGAAATCTGAACAGGAGAAACGGCTGTCGAAATTTGATCGGTTTCGTTTTACGCGACCCACGCTGATTATCGCTGTTTCATCAAAACCTTAAAATGCTGTTTGCTTATCATATTGTTTTTGGAGAATAAACAAACACTGCTTTTAACTTTGGAAATCACAATCCAGCCTTTGTCCACCGCAACATGCTTAATTTAGCCTATGTATCTTTGTGCAATATATGATATTGTTTTAATCGGTAATACAAGTCACATATATATATACTTATAACGAATGAGTATTAATTATTATTTGATACATAATTGTATTCCTAAATCATAATGGTAATTATTTTAAAAAATATCACTATCCCTATTAAATTATAATGAATGATTATCTATCATATATATATACACATAAATATGTATTACTTATTGAATATTTCTTCGAAACAACGAAAGAGTTATGCAAACGCTTTGGTAAGATTGTGAAAAATCGACATTGCAATCGTTGAAGACCCTATCTTTATTAAACTCAGTTACAAGGTGACAACATATAATCAATCCCTATATATACATACCGGCCTTGTAAAACATAAATTGAAGCCTTCAAGAATCGTCCACAAAACAAAACCAAAGTTTAGAAATATATCAAGGAAGTAACCAATGGCTCTTGTTAAGAAAACTTCCCTCATAGACATCGCACTCCTTCCTCTGCTCATCCTCGTTTGCGACATTCCAAGTAATGGACAGGTGGTATCCTTCTTCTGCAACCAACATACGTACGGTGCTAATGATCCTTATGATTACGCCGTAAAAAAGGCCCTCTACGATGTAGCAACCTGTATGACCAGCTCCTCTAATGGCGATGATCATTGGTTTTTCACCAAATGTTTAGGACCAAATACAGCTACATATGCATATGCCGTTTGACTTTGCTACAAGTCAGTAACGTCCGAACAATGTGGTTCATGCATCAACAACGCTGTGTACAGTTTAGAAAATGGATGCCCTAGGAGTGTCGGGGGTCAGATAGGATTCAAGGAATGTCTTGTCGAATATGAAAATTACGTCTTCGTTAAGTTCCCATAAACAGTACCACATCATACGTAGCTTTTCTCGAATTTTACGCCTTTCGCTCAATTCCGATTTATCTTTTGAAGCGTCGCTAGATACGCTGATGCACCTTTTTTCATATATATATATATATATAATATATATTATAAAACAATGTTTTCTAAAACAAATACACCCACGTATATATATATATATATATATATATTCTTATGAATGGAAAACTTTATTTCGTTTTGAATCTCTGCTTTCGGAGTTAATCACTATCATCACACGAAGAATTGTCTATTGGGTGCAGATGATAACGATGTTCATGTTGAAAACAAATATAAAACTGGTACACAAAAGCTTTTAATAGACAATCCAAAGGCAGAGGAAAAAACAAACCATGGGAGTATGAAAGATTAATTAAACCGTGACAGCACATGCCAATACAGTAATTTTTGATAAAAACAACACAAACTGTTGATGACTAGTCCTTGTCCTTAGCTCAACTATATAACCTTAAGTTAGCTATATATATATAACCGACACCTTAACATTTGGAAAATAACAGCCATAAACATTTAGCTGTCCATTACCTAGAGTAGCTATCCATTTGCTTCACCATGAATGAAATTACCACCGGTAGGAGCATATAGTAAAAGTTGCAAATTATATGTTTTTTTAACACTCCTCTTAAATTTTCCGTTGTCAGAATTTTAGCAAATATATCTCCAATGAGTTGCTTCTCCTTATTGAAAATTCAATCTTTTTTTTTTTTTTTTTTTTCTATTTTCACCGCTCTTTTTAAAGCCAAACAAGAAATTCAAGTTGAATTTCATCATATTTTGTACAAAGTTCCTTATATCATGGTATCGCAACTTGGCATACTTAATTTTTCCATGAAATATTGGATTCTTTGTTATAGTCATAGTTGATGATATATTATCATAATGGATAACAGTGGGGGTTCTTTGATGACTAAGATATAACCTCTGATTCATAAGGGATCCGTGTTAGAATTACACAACAAAATTAATGAGATTTAATATTTGTTTTTGGGTTTTTTATTTATATAAAACAGAAAAGTAAAAATATGAACGATCTATCTTTAGATATAATACACAAAGAAAAGAATCGAACTAGTTGTTTCATTTAATCGATATGACACAAGATTAAAAAAAACAAAAAAGAATAATCTTGAGGAAAAACTTAATATTACTCAAAAGGTTTTGGAAACAATTCAAAGAAAGGCAACAAGCCAATTAATCTCCATCAATGGCAAAAGAAAGGTTCAAAACTTAGCTAACATAATTCTAAAGAGCCATATATATTGCCACATGTTAGGCAAGGGTAAATATGTAAAAATAAAAGACATACAAATAAAATAGGAAACTGGCATTTTAAAAACACGTAAAACAGGACAGATGATCCCCTTGTTGATCACGAACGACCCGTACAGGCCGTGATCCTCTATGGATCAAATTCTTCTTCTAGTTTCAAATGATCATGGGCGTGATAAAGGGTCATCATGGTTGATGTAACAGGCATGATGAGGCCTGTGATCTTCCCCATGCTTACAAATCTCAAATAATGATGTGCAAATGGTCTTGATTAGGGGTGGCATGGGGGGTGTGATGATGATTACGGTAGGGATCATGGGTGGGATCTCATCTGGAACTCGATTCCTATCATTTCCCTTGGCCTCTTGAAGATTTGTCCTTAAATTTTGATCAATCTCATCTTGATCCCAATCATTACCCTCAGGTTCAAGAAGATTTGTCCTCAAATTTTTGATATTGCATATGCCTGGATCAAAGACAAACTTACAAAACTCAAACACAGTTAAATAAAAATTTCCAATGATGATTAGCTCATAAACTTTCTCCAAGGCTTGATTTGCAAACCCTCTCTTAACTAACAATTCCCATAGCATTACAGCATCAACTCCAAGCACCTTCAACCATATTATACCATAATCGATGCCCATGATTAAAGGCCTTCCAAATAAGTCAAACACTCATCATGAACTCGTTCAATCAAAGTCTTATGAACACTATGACAAGCATCCAACAAACATAACTCCTATTGTATCAATAACATTTTCTTCGAACACTTACCAGCTTGGAAGTAACCAACATCAAAAACCATATCTTCATCCATAGACCTTTCATCAAACAATTCAACAATCATATAACTCAACAACATTGGTTTGGAACCATTGAAACAATAAGAAACACAACTATCTAGTGAATCAACAACATCTCTTTCTCTAATAGCCAACTCACATATAGGCCATTCATAAAATATTATTTCCACTGCTATTTTACCATACCAAAGTTGAATACTTCACTAGTATGTATAACCATTTGTAACACTCTAATGGATATTAATAATCACCTCATATGATTTCATAAGGACAATAAAATTACACCAATCTTTAACTCTTAATAATCCCATCAATGCATCACAATATAAGTGATGAATCGTAGGAAGATTAACATAGACATACCTATAACGTTCATTAATTCTTAGTGTAAGTAGAAGTAGCTCCAAATCAGGTATAAAAATAGAGAAATCCTCTCTCTATTATCCTCTTTACCTTCATCATCAACATCGCAATCTACAACACCAAAAATATTTATCTACATCTCTTGATCATCCTCCAAGCTCTCTTAATGAACACCATCACTCTCTTCTTTAACCAAACAATCATGTCTGACACAATCTTCTAATGAGTTAGTCACCTTTAAGGCCTCTAGCATTTTTGTCTTCTCCATTAAAGCAGACATTACAATCGATAATTCTTTAAATATGGCGATTTGGATGACATCCTCTAATGACAAAAAATTTTGAGAATTGATACTCTTAGCAATGTCAAAATGTTGTCAAAATTTAAGCCATTCACAAATCTATTGATAGCATCTACAAGAGGATCGAATACTTCACTACGCCTTACAAAAGTCTTAAACGCTTTGGCATGCTCTCTAACCTGCATAGATCCTTGTTTTAATACCAAGAAAGATTTATACTGCTCATTTTGATAACGGGTGGAACAAATCTTTTTCTGATCAGCCTTTTTACAAGACCCCATGTAATAACATCACTATAGCCATTCAATGATCACTCTAATATAATATTTTTCCATCGTAATCTTGCAAGTCCAGTTAATTTTTTGACAAAAATATCCCCCAATTGACAACTAAAGCAAGGAAAATCTCCAATAATTTGGTTTACTTAGAATTCCCAATCTAAATAATCTCCTAGAGACCTATGGCCATCAAACTCAAGTAATTCTATCCTAATTTCACTTAATCTCTCAGTTAAATAATTTTCTATAACGGTAATTACTATACATGGCTGCTATTCAAACTTGACCACATCTTGACCAAACAATAGCAATCCTAGTCTTCAGTCACACCACATAAACCCTAAGTAATAATCACCACACGCAATAATCACAATAATAAGCAATAACAACAAGTTGCAATTCAAAATCCGTTTCTTATTCCCTAAGCAATTCAAAATAGATAATAACTTGTCTCTCAAGAAACAAAACTTAACATGCTTTCTTCTCCAAGTAATCTCTATCAACCACACCCATGGTAAATTCACAAGATATAAGAATTAGATCTTATTGATTTATCACGTGGCTAAACAAAGCTTTGATACTAAAATGATATGGATGGGATCATGTCCGATCTACACAGCGGAATTAACGAGATTTAATATGTGTTTTAGGTTTTTGATTTATATGAAACAGGAAAGTAAAAGATATGAATGATCTATCTTTAGATATGATGCACCAAGAAAGAATCGAACTAGTTGTTTCATTCATTAGATATGACACATGATTAAAAGAAATGACAAAGAATAATCTTGAGGAAAAACTCAATATTATTGAAAAAAGGTTTTGGAAACAATTCCAAGAAAGGTAACAAGCCAATTAATCTCAATCAATGACAAAAGAAAGGTTCAAAACTTAGCTAGCATAACCTTAAAGACCCTTATATATTTCCACATGTCGAGTAAGGGAAAACATGTAAAAATAAAAGACAAACAAATAAAATAAGAAACTAGTGTTTTAAAAATGTGTAAAACAAAACATGTGATCCCCTTGCCACAGCCGTGATCCTCTCTGGATCAAATTCTTCTTGTAGGTTCAAATGATTATAGGCATGATAAGGGTCATCATGGGTGGTGCGACAAGCGTGATGAGGCTTGTGATCTTCTCTGTGCTCATAAATCACAAATAATGACGTGCAAATAGTCTTGACTGCAAGCAGCATGGGGGGCGTGATGATGATCATGGCTGAGATCATGGGCTAGATTAGGGCCTTGATCTTCTCTAGAACTCGATTCCTATCATGACCTCTTCCAATTTTAAGCTTGATGCATTATTTTCTTGGGATTAAAATAATCCCAAATAGACCAAGAAGAAGATGAAGTATTTATCAAATGAAACATACGGAGACAACTTTTAAAGAAATTGAAGATGGAAGGTTACAAGACAATTGCAACATTGCTAGTCCCCAATGAAACACATAAGGAAGAATATGGAATAAAGAAAGTTGATAACTTTATCTATATAAGCCTTGTTAGAAGCCTACTATATCTTATAACTACAAGATTAAAAATAAAGTTCACCGCAAGTTTACTATTATTATTCATGTAGAGCCTAAGTCAATTACACTATGGAGTTGCTAAATGACTTCTTAAATACTTACAAGGTACAAAAAATTATGAAATTTAGTATAAGTCAAAAAAAAAAAAACAAGAGTAAATAGTTGCATGGACAGTAAATGGGGAGGATCAGTTGATGGCATGAAGAGCACCTTAGGCTTCACTTTTTTACTTGGTTCAAGAACATTCTCATGATGCTCAACGAAGCAAGCAATTATAGCGCAATCATTAGCAGGGGTAGAATATATTGTCGCTATCACAACAACAAGATAAGCAATTCAGCTAAGAAAGATTTTGGAAGATATGGAAGAAAAATGAAAAGAGCCTGCAATTATCACTTTTGTGATAACAAGTCACCGATTGCAATTGCTAAAAATCCAATACATCACAATTGGACAAAGCATATTGATGTCAAATATCACTTTTTATGGGAAGCAACTAGTAATAGAGACATCGGGCTCAGATTTTGTAAGACAATTGGATAGCTTATTGACATATTTACAAAGGTTCTACCACAAAAAATGTTTGAGATGTTATGTTATATGCTTGGAATTATGCTAAAGTGTATCAAGGAGAAGTGCTAAAATTGATCCATTTTAGCCCATGTTTTAGCTTAGGTTCACTACATTATCCATATTCTAAAAGTGATGTTAAGTAGAGTTTCTAGAATGCAGTAGGAGGAATTTTTAGGATATGTTAGTTAAAATAATTATCTAAGACATTTTAGATGGTAGTTGTAATTTTCTAAACAATACATTATGATTGTTGGGCTAGATTTATCTCCATCATTTGTTGAGAAGGAGAGATCTATAAATAGACATGCCTTTTCCATTTGTAACCAAGAAAAATAAAGAAATATACTAAGTTTCTTCAATTCCAAACACTTTTCATTATATTCCATTATCTCTTGTAAGCTATTTCTACTTCAACTATTTTTCTAGACAAATTCTATCTCCATCTACATACGAATAGAATTATCCTTTTATATATAATTACATATATTATTTGTTTTTATTTATATATTTTATATGTTTTAATAGTACATGTTATTAAAACTATAAATTAGTTATTACTTAACTTTATACAAAAAAAAATGAAAAAAAAAATCTAATAATTCTACACTACTAAATGAGCTCAAGCTCATGCTTGTTTTGTTTAGATTCGTTAATATAACCAAGCTCTAGTTAGATAATTCTTAGCAAGTTCTTAAGTTCGAGCTTGAGTTTGCATTTTATAGGTTTTGTAAAAATTTGGCTCATCTCGAACTTGATCATCGTAAATGAACCACAATCATATTGGCTAATAAATAAATAAATAAACCACAATCAAGTTCTCAAAAGTCTAGTTCGCCTCAACTTGGCTCGCTTGTAATTCTACCACTATAGTTATAGACAAGATCATTTTCCTTCTTAAAGGAATCTCGCTTTAAACTTTCTGCCATAGAATAAACACTAACTTTTCTTTTTTGGCCAAAGGAATGAATACTAATAGTGGCACAAAATGTGGGAGGCGTGAAAAATTCATAAAGTATGCTCCTTTTCTTAAGTATAGTTGAAACCACTAAAGTTACCACCTTGTCTTCAAGTGCCATGTTTTCGAATGGCGAGGATAAATCGCAAGTAGAATGCATGCTTGGTTAGGGATTGCAAACTAAAAAGTAGATTAAACTACATTGAAAGGAATCAATGTTTAGCCTTAAATTCATTTAAGGTATCAATATTTTGAATGATTGAAAAGATGAATCAACATTTAGAGATAAATTCATACACAATATCAAAGTTTTGAGTGGTTAAAGAAAAGGAATTCACACTGCACAAAGTGAATTAAACAAAGTATCCATAATTGACTCTCGAGGAAAATTAATTGAACATTGATACCTCAAATAAATTTTGTAAACTGTAAATTCCTCTTCTTAATTACTCAAAATATTAATACTTTAAATAAACTTACACTTAAATATTAATATTTTATGATGTAATTTACCCTTAAAAATATTACTTAAAGATTTTGAAATGTTTAGGCATCTCGTATTGTATATGGCCATAACTTAGTTTGATGAAATGTGTTTTGTCATATTGTTTTATCATATCAGATGTTTCACACGTCGAATTTTAAAAATTGCAAAAAGTTCATATGTTAACTTTAAAATTTACAATCGGTCATTGTGACTAAAGGTCCACAACTATGGATACATGTTGGCTTAACTCTCTAAGAGTCATTTGTACTTACCAAGGACATAAATCAATTCTGAAGTTGTGTCCAAAATAAGTTTTTCCATAAATTCCTCTTCGTGATGGTGAGAGATCCTCTTACGCAAACCATTATCCAACTACTTCTGTTTTCACCAATTTAAAGTGTGGCGATTAATATTTATATTGTTCAAGATAGTTCCTGAGCTAACTATCATGTACTAGTTAGTTTAAATTGGAATACCAATTCGGTTTGTGTAAATATACGAGTTTTATTTTGGGGTAATTATCAAATTACACGAAAATTCAATTTTGTGTTTGAAGTGTGAGGCAGTCAATTAAATCCCTAATCAAAATTTTGTAATTTTTACTACATCTATAACACCTTTTGCTCTATTGTAGGGAGACAACATATGATTGAATTTATACTGATATCTCTAATACTATTGGGTACCAATAGGCTGCTTATTTTACGTTAAGAAACATAACAAATGGTATTAGTAAGGTAATCTAAATGGTCACGCAAACTTTAATTAAGTATTAAATTGACTACTTTAAAATGTAGGTGTTAAAGTAAATTTTTATGGAAAATTTAGATTTATTTTGAGATCAAACTAGACTCTAAACTTTTGGTAATGCTTTTCTACTTTTGTCAAGCTTGATTTGAGGCACTAGAAAAAAAAAAAAAAAAGAAAATTAAAGTTTGGATATTAAAAGAGAAAAAAAATTAACTTGCAATTACTTCTGTGACTGTCCAAATAACATTTGCTGTTATCCTAAAATAATATCTAAAATATGATGAACTGGCTTGGGCCGATTAACCCAAGAATCAATACCTTGTTTAGTTTGATAGATTATTGTAACAAGTGATTTCAATTTGTGGTGCTCATTAATTATGTTACAAAAGTCTGTTTTTCAAGGACTTCTTTTCGTATTCCCTAATATACATTCACAATTCCTTGAGAAACTCATAAAGCCTTCGTCCATCAATTCAATCACAGGAATCTCAAAAATTAGTGCATCTTCCCATTTCTATCCCAGTACTAATGATCAGTATGCAGTTCAAAATGATTATTTCAGTAAGACTACGACACTGATGGTCCTATTAACAATATTTCGAAAAGTTTATAGCAGTTGCTTTCAAATTAGTGCTCCCTAGATAGAAGACCAATGGTCCAATTACCACCGTCATTGGTCGAAGAACAACTTCAACAGCCTTTGCCATTGACTTTACCACGATATATAGTTTAAGATGTTAGCTATAGAGACGAATGAATCCGGAATGAAATTATAATTTTAGTATTCATTTTATTTCCTATATTTGGATGCACAGATTAGATCCGCTATTTCTTAGAATGGATGATTTTGATTTTGAAGAGAATTTGATTTTACCTTGCTAAAGACAGAACTGCCTTTCTATTTTAGCTTTATTAACTAAATGTAGTTTAATTATTTTTTTATTTAATCATATATTTATAGTTTATATTTATTACTGGAGGCTTTTTTTGTGAAATACACTTCATGGCAATTTCATTTGTATACATTTTCAGACATATGAATAGATTTGGCATTATAGAAGTTATTTTATTCTAATTCATTTTATTCCAAACAATTCCATAAGTGAAACGTGATATTAGCCTTGTTATGCAATTGCGACTCATGACAACACGGTTCATTCGCTATTACATCTTCAATCCACATTCTTTTTAACAACGAAAACCTCGAGCTCATCACTAGATACGATGTATCAGAAGAGATTTTAGCACTTCTTTGTTGTCCATAGCTGGCTCTCGCAAAGAGATCCCATGCCAATAAGGACATCGTTGCCTCCTTGTTGTGAAAGGGGAAAAAAAAAAAAAAAATACAAAAAGGAGCTGCATATTCATAGCCGCTGTTTCATTGATCATCGCCACTGCTGATGGCACCGCAGCTGCTAATCACGCCACTACCACCAAATCCAATATGAAAAAGAAATCAGTATAGGAGAAAGGGTTGTCAAAATATTTATAGGATTCGTTTTGTGCAACCTCGGCTGATTGGTGTTTTATTAAAACCAGAAATAATATAGATTAAGTGTTGTTTATTTATTAATTATTATGTGATTGGAACAGCAAAAAAACACTACTTTTAACAATGGAAATCACAATCTGGCCTGTGTTGAAGATGCTTATTTAGTCTATGTATCTTTGTGCAAAATAGGATGTTTTGCCCACCCATAGACACACTTAAGAACACGCTTAGCATTATAAGACTGTCAGTAATCGTCATCGTCAACGTTGAAGACATTATCTTTATCATTTTAAGTACAAAAAAACCAAACTTATAGAAATTGATTAGGAAGCAATTAATGGTTCCTGTGAAGAAAACTTCCCTTATAGCCATCTCACTTTTGCTTCACATCTGCAATACTCCAAGTTATAATGCACAAGATGATTCTGATGATGGCACCGTGCTCTCCAATGGAAACTCATAAGATGCTAACGATCCTTTATGATCATGCCGTAGAACAAGGTCTCTCCTTTGTAGCATTCAACAAGCCCAAGTCCTTCGATGGCGATTATTATATGTATTTAGCATAAGATTTAAATTCAGCTGCATTTGTCTGTGGACTTTGCTACAATACGGTCATGTCCGCAGGATGTGGTACATGCATTGCCCATGCTGTGACGAATTTAGAATCTGAATGCTTCATGAAAATTGGGGGTCAGATAGGATTCAAGGAATGTTCTGTTGATATGAAAATCACCCTTCACCGTCAAGCCATCGGCTCCATAAATATTACCACATCGTGCCAATCTTTTAATTTCTCGAATTTGATGCTTTTTTTTTTTATTATTATTACGTTGTTTTGCAAAATAATGTGTATGTAGATACAATTTTATACGAATGAAATATATTATTTCGCTTACAATCTACATTCACGAATATAGTTGCAAATAGATTGATCAAGCAGAGTTTTGGAGGCTCATATTCAGCTAATAAGCTCAGGTCATCCGAGCTTTTACTAACCTAAAAATGACAAATTCTATCTTGAATCTTTTTATTAAATAATGACTTTGATTCTAAACTTAAACTCCATTTGATTACAAATTTATCTTGAATCGTCGGAGATTAAAGTAAGCAAAATTCAAGTAAGATACAAGCATGATGGCATGTTTGTGGCTGTAAGATATGATATAATGTTAAATATAGGAAACTAGATATACATAATAAATAAATAGATGTTAAATAACAAACAAAGATTATATTTTATATAACATATTTTGTATAATAAATATTCTATATCTGTTTTTATTCAAATTATAGATTGATTATAATATATATAATGCACAAATCTACTTACAAACTTTAATAAACCAGTTCATGAGTGTAAAATGGAGTTTAAATTTAACTTATTCAAATAAATAAATTTTATTTTGTGCTCAGGTTTTGTTTCTTTATAAATTGAGCTTTGAGCCAAACTAAACTTAAACCAAATTGATCTTGAGTCCCTCATTGCCTAGCTTGTTTGCGACCATTTTTTTTGAAGTCCAATTATTACAAAAAGAATTGTAATAGAAATTGTCATGCAAAATGAATATGCATTGTTTAGTATGATAAAACATGAAATTTATTAAGAAAATTAGTTAATTAAAAGAATTTTGAGATTTATCTCAAAAACATATTGAAAATCATTTCAAGACTGAGATTTGCAATTAGGATCAATTTGGGACGAGATTTTTAGAAGCCCCGTTTCTTAAAGCGCTTCCTATAACTTGGTGGAACCTTACAAGTTTTTTCCGCTAGGATCATGATAGGCCTCAAGTGGGTTTTTACTCTCCTAAGAAGGTTCTGTGTTCCCAAGAAAAGTCAAATAGTGTGCATTTCCTTCTTATGTCATGATTTTCCCAATATATGTCGTTACTCTACACGTGTAAAGACGATCAACTACCTTGGGCCGATTAAGCCCAAGAAACCTTGATTAGTCGGATTGGTTGTAGCAAATTATTTAAATTTATGGCGCTTATAAGTAAGGTGGGTAACAAAACCGGTAAAACTATAAAACTGAACCAAAACTAGAAAACTAATGTAAAAATTATGGTTAATCAGTCCATTAGTTTTGGTTTAGGATCAGGATTTTTATTTTTATTTTTATTTTTTTGGTTTTTGGTTTTGGTTATGGTTTGTAATAAGGAGAGACCCATGGTTAATGATTAATCATTAAAAAACCGACAATTTTAATATTTATGTTTTAATTATTATGTTGTTGTTGTGTTGTAATTTGAAAAAAGGAGAAGACTATAAAGTTTTCATTTATGTAATGTTGTATTAGAGTTACATTCTTAATTTGTTGTTGGCTTTGTATTTATTTAACTTGTTAATTTATAATTTTTGAATGTAACTATGATATTTAACTTGTTAATTTACAATTTTTGAATGTAACTATGATATTTAACTTGTTAATTTGTAATTTTTGAATGTAATTATGAAACAAAAGGGTTTAACTTTTTGTGGACCAACTGAAATTATAGTTAATCATAACTTTTGGTTAATTATTATGTTAAATGGTTAAAAACAAAAAATATTAAGAGAAAAAATGGTTAATCATTAAAGCGGTTAACCGTTAATAATGGACTGATTTAGGTTTAAGATTTTAAAAATTGATTAGTTTGGTCCGGTTTAAAAAATGAGGTCATAGACTGGTCAATTGAACCATGCCCACCCTACTTATTAGCTTCTCTAATTAGAAAAGTGAAAAAAAAAAAAAGTTTTCCATAAGACTTCAAAGTGAAATCACTACTCCTCCAAAACTCATAAAGCCATTGCCATCTATTCATTTGCAGGATTGGTTTATTCCCACATCTATCCAAGTAGTAATGATAAGTATGCAGCAGGATGCAACCAAGCTGGGTTTAGGATGGGTTATATAAACCTAAATCTAACTCGGTTAGTTATAGGATGTCCCAAACTCAAGAAAAACCCTAGGGTTTTTGCCATTGTACCTAGAACCCGACCCTATAGGATTTTAGAAGACCCGATTCTCGACCCGACCCGATTTACAGTAACTACTCCAGTTTAGATTTATGACAAAAATGGGTTGTTGGTTGGAATTTAATTTATTTTTGTCAAAATATAAAGGGATTTTTGCTTACGTTAATTTTCTAAAAAAGTTGTATGGCATATCATTGAAATTTGAAATAAATCTACAAGGAAATGCAATAATTTATTCAAATATTAGATTAATTTCCACTCTCACTTCCTAATGAGAAACCTAGAAAAAAGAAAGAACAATAGCAAAAAAAATAAAATTTCTATATTCTTGCATCCACATAAGGGTAATATAATAATAATTTCATCAAAATTTTGCCATTAATCTTGTGGATACAAATATTATGAACTGCCCTAGCCCTGATAATATGTATTCTTAATTAATCAATTTTATCTTGATAAGAAACAGTGTAGAGTTTGTTTGGAATTGGGACAGATGACTACTTCCGACTTACAGTGATGGTAGTGTGGTTGTGGACCAGAGTAGATCCTTAAAAGGCTCCAGTACAGGATGGTGTGCTGCTCCTCCTAAGAAACTTGAAACCAAACAAGAGGGGTGGAGGCCCTATATTGACCAATCTGGGCCCGTGATGGTTGGTAATGACCAGATCCCACAAACAAAACCCAGATTAGGATCAACGGGGAAATAACAAGGAATACCTTTAGAGTTTGTTTGGAATTGGGACAGACTACTACTTACGACTTACGGTGGTGGTAGTGTGGTTGTGGTGGCGGGGGAAGCTAGTGGCTACAATCAATTATACTCAAATGGCCGCGACCGTCTCCCCTTTGGTGGAAACTTTCGATCTTGTGGCGATGGATGAAGAGATCGCTTCTTTCTTGGATGCCATTGAACACTTTTCCTTCTTGTCATCTTCATTCATTTGCTGTTGCCGGCACTCTAGGCTATCGCTGTGTTTGGGAAACTCTCATGAAAGTGAAAGCTGTAGAAAAGAAGTGAAAGGAAAGGAAAGGAAAATAACTTTTATTATTATTTGGATATCAAAGTTAGAAATGAAAGGAAATAAGTGTTTTTCTTATGTTTGGTAAATCAAATTGAAATGAAAAGAAAGGAAAGAAAATATGGAAATAGACTGAAACACCCATCTAACTTTGCTTTCCAACCTTTTTTAAAGGGTATTTTCGTCCTTTTACCTTATCTTCCCATCGTTTCCTTCTCTTTCATTCCAAAATCGGAGAGAAAGTTTACCTCCCCATCTTTCCTGTCATTTCCTCCCACATCACTTCATTTCTCTCTAAAAACAAGTTAACAAACACAATCCTTTCACCCCATTTCTCTTACCTTCTCTTACTTTCAATAGATTTCATTCGATCCAAACACATCATACAATACACAGGGTTACCTCTACAAACGATGAGGATGAGAGAGAGAGAGAGAGAGCGAACAATGATGGCAGATGAGAGAATGAGTGAAAGTGAATGCAGCATTGTGGCTAGGGTTTTCTTTCTTTTTTTTTAGGTGAAAGGATGCAATGCTGTAATAGGCCGGGCAAGTAATTTTTTAAAATTTTATTATTTTATACCGGGTTGGATTTTCTCATTGGTTTATGTATATGACCCGAAAACCGACCAAAAACCCTACAGAGTTTTAAAACAATACCCAAAACTAATCCTAAACCCTGTAAGGTCGAATCCTATAGGGTTTTTAAAAGGTTGGACGGGTCGGGTATCCTATAATGACCCACCCGATTACATCCCTAGTATGCGGCTCGAAATGATCATTTTTATAAGACTATAATAGTCCTAGCTAACAATGTTTCCAAAGTTTATGGAAATTACTTATAGAGTTGTACTCTGTTGTTGATGCTTATGTTAGTATCCAAGTATTCCAACGAGCGGGAGAGTGAGTACAAATTTATTTTTTTAAATTTTTTTTAAACAAATAGTGATAATAATGAATAATTTTTATGCATTATTTATATATTAAAATTTGATCAATATTTATACAATATTAATCAATTCATATCACATATGACTGCCATTTCTCCGCCCAATTACTATTGTCATTGGTGAATGACTATAGCAGTTTTTGCCTCACAAAGATACATATATATATATATATTAATATGGAAATTATTAATATTAAACAAAAAGAAAAATGAAAAAAAAGGAAAAGTAAGAATGTGGAGCATTAATGCATTAAAATTTCATCCACGAAACTATGTGTGAATTAAACAACGGAAGCGTGGAGCTCATCACTCGAAGGAGATCTTAGTACCTCATGCTGGTCTGTGGTTTTAATGTCCAGCGCTGCCGCTTGCAAAGAGATTCCATATTGCCTCCTTGTTGTGAAAGAAGAAAAAAGCTGAATATTCGTTACTAAAATTGATTTTTAAAGATAAAAATTCTACTATAGAAAATAAGTAAAATAAGTTATGTTTCTATAAATAGAATTAGTGACGATGGTTCTTATGAGGGAAATTTATGTTTAGAAACAGAATTTTTATTTTTAAAACCCAGATTTCTTGTAATTATTGAAGAACGGAATATAATCTTGCTAATTTCTTTTTGCTGATTGTGTTATTTTAAGGCTTCTGATTCATGGCTGTTGTTTAATTCATTGATCATCACTACTGTTGATTGCACAGCTGCTACCACTGAATCAGAACAAGAAAGGGCCGTCAAAATTTCATTGGATTTTGTTCGTAATCTTTTAACGGCTCAGGCTCGAGCTCGGGCTTAGCTAGTTTAAAATTTAGAGAGCTTGAATTTGAGCTTGAGCTTTTTATCGAGTATGAAATTGAACCTTGAGCTTAGCTTGTTTAGTAAAGAAGCCTAAGCTGAGCTTGAGCTTGGCTCATTTATGAAACGAGCTTAAGTTGAGCTGAGCTTTTATTAAGTCTGAAATTTAAGTTCGAGCTCAACTTATTTAGATAGTTCGTTTTTCATTTTTTTAACCTAAATTATAATAAATAAGTGTTGCTATAATATATACACATATTTATAAAATAGAAATTAGTTTTTATTGTTTTTATTACGTAGTCATAGATGATATATCATGCCTAAAAAAATTCAAAAATTTGTTAGCGAACTTATTAACGAGTCTATTAACAAACCTAATCACAAATCTATTCACAAGCTGATTCGCGAGTCTAAATATGACGCAGCGTGATAGCATAAATGAACAAGACCACACACACTGGAATGATCTTAATGGATGATGCACAATTGCAACTCAGAGAAAAATTTTCTCAATTTAATATCAAATATGTCAAATATCAGTCGTCTCTCAAAGACAAGCGTAAAGACCTATTTACACTATTATATGAAAATCTTAAAAACGTAAAATTCTTAAAAGGTAAATAATAAATATAAACAATGACTAAAAGAAACCTAAGAGATAGAATCCTAAAAGTCAAAATCCTAATAAATACAAAATTGACTAAATAATAAATACAAGATATCGTCTAAAGAAAATAGGAAACAAAACAACAAACTAATAAAGGCCGCTGGCCTTGCCCACCAACCCAGCCAGCCTTGGTCGGTCCTCATCCATGCGACGTCCTATACAATTTCCGCTTCGGTTTGGACGCCTTCCTTGCATCCAATTTATCCATGAAGTCCATCGCAACACCATTTGCATCATTCTCTCCCACCGACGAAGAACTCGACCTTGAGTTCTCTTTTGAATATAGAGGCGCATCATCTGGATGGAAAGGATAAAAGTTAGCAACATTAAAGGTCCTTGAAATAGCCATAGTCATTGGGAGATCAACGACATAAGCGTTGTCATTGATCTGTTAAACAATCTTATAAGGCCCATACTTTCGTGGTTGCAACTTATTGTAAGTACCCATGGGAATCCTCTCCTTCTTGAGAAAAACCATTACCTGATCCCTTACCTCAAAGAGTTGTTGCTTCCGTCGTTTGTCTGTCGTCTCCTTGTACTTAGAGTTAGCCTTTTCTGTCTTTGCCTTGACCTCTTCTGTAGTACTTTGCCAATGCTCCACCATGTGCTTAGCTGTATACTGTACTTAGCCATCTTTGGGAGCTTCATTAAATCCAATGCATGTTGTGGCACTTTGGTATAAACAATGGAGAATGAAGATCTTCCTGTTGTTCGATGGATGAAATTGTTGTAGGCAAACTCAGCCTAAGCTAAGCACAAATCTCATTGCGTTGGCTTCTCTCCACAAATACTCCTGATGAGATTCCCTAAAGTCTGGTTGGTAACTTCTGTTTGTCCATCTATCTGTGGATGAGCAGTGCTGCTATAATTCAAGGTGGAATCAAACATGTACCACAATGTCTTCCAGAAGTAATTGAGGAATTTGCCGTCCCTGTCAGATGTGATGGATTTGGGCACTCCATGTAATCTCATTACCTCCCTGAAAAATAGTTTGGCAATGGCATAGGCATCTGAGGTCTTCCTACAAGGGATGAAATGAGCCATCTTGGAAAACCTATCAACTACTACAAAAACAAAGTCAGCACCTCGTTGGGTACAAGACAAACCAAGGAAAAAATCCATGGAGAGATCCTCCCGAATGTTCTCAGGTATTGGTAGGGGTGTATATAACCTAGTACTCTGAGAATGCCCCTTAGATGTCTAGCAAGTGTAGCATCTTTGGACAATCTTCCCCACATCTTTCCTCAACTGGGGCCAATAATACTGGTCAGCTACAGCTGCAATTTTCTTATCTCTTCCCAAATGTCCTGCTAGACCTCCTCCATGTAGATCTCTAATCAACTTTTCCTTTAAAGATGACCGTGGGATACATAGTTGATTACCCTTCATGAGATACCCCTCATGCACATGATAATCATCACAGGGCCCCTGACTACTACACATGCCTCAAACCTCACTGAAGTCCTCATCCTCAGCATAAAGTTCTTTCATCTGTTCAAACCCCACAACCTCAACGCTCATCACAGCTAAGACATCTGCTCTCCTGCTTAAAGTATCTGCCATTTTGTTTTGGTCTCCAGATTTATGCATGAGTTTAAAAGGAAACCTCTGCAAAAATTGGATCCATCTAGCATGCATGTCTTTACTGATTCTGTTTTGGCTACTCAAGTGTTTCGGGGCTCCACAATTAGAATATAACACAAACTCTTTCCCTATAAGGTAATGCTCTCACCACGGAGTAAAATTCTTTATCATAAGTAGACCAATTTCTCCTAGCATCACAAAGCTTCTCACTGTAAAAAGCTATTGGTCTCTTTTCTTGTGATAGTACAGCTCCAATACCTACACCACTGGCATCACAATCTAGCTTAAACAACTTGTCAAAATCAGGCAATGCCAAGACAGGAGCACTACATAATTTCTCTTTTAATAAGGCAAATCCAGCCTCGGCTTCCTCACTCCAACTAAAATTCCCCTTCATCAGGCACTCAGTCAATGGAGCAGCAATAGTACTGAAGTGCCTGATGAAGCGCCTATAGAAACTGGCTAATCCTAAGAAACTCCTCAACTCTATCACAGCCTTAGGAATAGGCCATTCTTTAACAGCCTTCACCTTCCCCTCATCTACTGTAATCCCCTCATCACTTACTACAAACCCCAAAAACAGCAACTTCTTTGACATAAATATGCATTTCTTTAGATTAACATATAATTTATTCTCTTTCAGCACAACCAACACACTCCTCAAGTGACCTATATACTCATCTTCAGACTTACTATAAATCAAAATGTCATCGAAGTACACTACCACAAACTTACCAATGAAAGGTTTGAGTACCTGATTCATGACTCGCATAAATGTACTAGGGGCATTGCTGAGGCTGAATGGCATCACCAACCACTCATACAATCCGTCCTTTGTCTTGAAAGCGGTTTTCCATTCATCCTCTGGTCGGACTCTGATTTGGTGATAGCCACTCCATAAGTTAATCTTCGAGAAGATGGTAGCTCCACTCAATCTATCAAGCATGTCTTCTATACGGGGTATAGGGAACTTATACCCAATTGTGATCCTGTTGATAGCCCTACTATCAACACACATCCTCCAACTCCCATCTTTCTTAGGAGTTAGTAGTGCTGGTATAGCACATAGACTCAAGCTATCTTTGATGAAGCCTTTGTCTAGCAACTCATGAACCTTCTCCTAGAGGATTTCTGTTTCCCTGGGACTCATCCTATAGTGAGGCAAATTAGGAAGGCTTGCGCCAAGTACTAAATCAATCTGGTGCTAAATATCTCTTAAGGGTGGAAGCCCTTTAGGTAAATCATTTAGAACCACCTCCTTAAATTCCTCTAACACCTCTTTCACTACTTTAGGCACATCACTAATATCCTCTTCTTCTACCTTCAGCACATTCTTCACCACCAAGGCATGTACCTCAGTCTCCTTCATAACTTCTTCCATCTGTCTCTTTGTGTTCACAATGGTCAGAAAAGATCGCCCCTTTAACTTAGAGCCATTGGGACGTGGCATTACCTTAAGAGGTAGTAATGTATATCTTTTACCATCCTTTTCTAACCTGTAGAAATTCTCTTTTCTAGAGTATTGGGCATCCACATCAAATTGCCATGGTCGCCCAAATAGGAGGTGACAAGCATCCATGTTTACTATGTCACAGTAGACCTCATCTCTATACTTTCTAATGGAGAAGGGCACCCTACATCTCTCCTAGACATCCATCCTCTCAGTAGCTTTAATCCATCAAATGGTGTATGGATTAGGATGTTTCTCAACTTGCAACTGCAACTTCTTGACCATCTGCATACTAATGATGTTTTCACTACTCCCACTATCCATAATTAGGTCAAATACTCTCCTACTAATCGTGCATTTGGTACGAAACAATTGGTGGTGTTGAGTGTTACCCTCCTATTTAGGTGCTAACATGAGCCTCCTGATAACATATGAGGGCTCATGATCTTCATCATCCTCCTCATATTATTCTTCTTCCCCATCAGGGTCACAGCGTATATCCTCATCCTCTTCCCACTCTACAATATTATCAGTTCTTCGATTTGGGCACTCATTGGATCGATGTCCTGGTTGGTTACAACGGTAACACTTTCTTAGGATGGTTTTGACATATGGGTTGGATTGCTTATGGCCTTCTTTGGATTCCATAGGTCGTTTTTCCATTGCTTCTCACTCTTCTTCTCACCACTACTACTAGGCTTCTCTACAACACTTTTTTCTTTATCATCAACAGCCTTACTTGCTCCACCACGTTCTGCCCTATCAACTCCATACCTACACCCACCACCATCAAACCTGGTGTTCTTATCATTTAGCATGAGTTCAGCCCTCAATGCCATATTCTTAGCCTCACACATACTTCTTAACATCATTACCTTAATTTTATCTATGATCTGCAACTTTAGGCCATCAACATACCTAGCCACCTGTTGTCCTTCACTCTCTCTCAAATCATTGTGCTCCGCTAATCTCATAAACTCAACAGTATATTCATGGACGGTTCACAACCCTTGGCGACACCTTTGATACTGTTGGAATAGTATTTGTTCATAATCAGGGGGAAGAAACTCACTTTTCATCAGTTGTTTCATGCGGATCCATGATTGCACAGGATGTCTTCCTTCTCTCAACCACCTGCTTTGCACTCTCTCCCACCAAGCGGAAGCACCACCCTTCAATCTACAAGCCATGGTCTTTACCCTACGCTCCTCTGGAACATCTTTATAATCGAAGAACCTCTCCACCTCCATCAGTCAATCAAGGAATTCTTCAATATTGAACGTATCGTTGAAACAAGGAAGATGTACCTTTAGGTGGAAATTCCCTCCATCGAATTGATCATAATCATCATAATCCTGGTAGCCTCTTCGATTTCTTCCTTCACCATACCCACCCCTCATAGGTGGTTGGCTTTTCTCATACACCAATTCCTCTTCCTCTAAATCATCATTAGAGATCCATGCCCTTCGATTTGCACGGATGGGTTGATTGATTGGAATATCATAACCCCCTTTTTCCCTAGGCCGTTCTCCCTTCATCAAACCTACCCTATTAGCATCAACCCCCATGGCATCAAACCGATCGATCAAAGTTTCGACAAATTGCTCTACCCCCTTAACCTCTGATCCATGGCATCTACCACTACCCTTGGAATCGGTTGATCGACCCCTTGGACTCTTGCATCATGAACACCATCATGAGTGCGACCGCCGTCGACGTTGTTGCCATAAGACATCTTCGCAGGAACTCACCTTGCTCTCTAATACCACTTTGACGCAGCTTGATAGCGTAAATGAACAAGACCACACACACCGGAATGATCTTAATGGATAACACACAATTGCAACTCAGAGAAAAATCTTCTCAATTTAATATCAAATATGTCAAATATCAGTCGTCTCTCAAAGAGAAGCCTAAAGACCTATTTACACTATTACATGAAAATCTTAAAAAGGTAAAATTCTTAAAAGGTAAATAATAAATATAAATAATGACTAAAAGAAACCCATGAGATAGAATCCTAAAAGTCAAAATCCTAATAAATACAAAATTGACTAAATAATAAATACAAGATATCGTCTAAAGAAAATAGGAAACAAAACAACAAACTAATAAAGGCCGCTGGCCTTGCCTACCAACCCAACCAGCCTTGGTCGGTCATCATCCATGCGACGTCCTATGCAACCGGTCTTCATCCATGCAATGTCCTATGTAATTTCCTCATCAGTTTGGACCCCTTCCTCGCATCCAATTTATGCATGAAGTCCATCGCAACACCATTTGCATCAACATAAAAGCTCGAGCTTGGCTCGTTTAGATAAACGAACGTTACTTTAAGCTAGGGCTTGTCTAGTTTACTAATCCAGCTTGAGTTGAGCCAAGACTGAAGTGAGTCAAGCTCGAATAGCTCATGAATAGCTTAGCTTGTTTGCAACCCGAACCATTATTGATTGCTGTTTCATCAAAACTTGAAATAATATAGAATATGTACCGTTTGCTTATTTATTATAATGTTATTGGAATAGCCAAAAAACACTATTTTTAACTTTGGAAATCACAATCCGGTCTGTGGTACGATGTTTATTTAGTCTATGTATCTTTGTGCAGAATAGGATGTTTTGCCTACCCAGAGACACACTCACTAAGACAGCCAATAATCGTCATCCCAAACGTTTAAGACCTTATCTTATTTATCCCAAGTTCGAGGTGACGGTCATTCCCTTTATATGGATCCAGATCTTGTGAAAACAGAACAAAAATTATAGTAATAGATTAGGAAGTAAAATTAATGGCTCCTGTGACGAGAACTTCACTTATAGCCATTGTAATTTTGCTCCTCATCTTTTGCAACATTCCAAGCAATAACTCTCAAGATGATTCTGATGATTCCTCCTTCTTCTGCAACAAAACCTCTTCATACGACGCTGGCGATCCTTACGGTGATGCCGTGAAACAAGCTCTCACGCTTGTAGGATGCCACACACCCATTTCCTTCAATGACGAATACTATATGTATTACACCGAATATTTATCTCAAGACGGAAATTCAGCTGCATATGCCTCTAGACTTTGCTACAAGAATGTAACTCCCGAAGAATGTGGTACATGGATTGCCTTCGCTGCGAATAGTTTAATATATGTATGCTCCGGCAGAATCGGGGGTCGTGTAGATCTCAAGGAATGTTCTGTCAGAAACGAAAATCACCCTTTCACTGTCATGCCACCGGCTCCATAGACATTACCACTTCTTATGAGAACATCTAGAATTTTATGCCTATCGCTCAGTTATGATTCCTTCAAAGTGTCGCTTGATATTGAGATAAGCATCTGCTTTTATAGCAATGTTTAGTGAAATATAATGTATATACATACGTATATATATTTTATAAACGAAAATTTTTATTTCGTTTCCAATTTATGATTTTAAAGTGGCTGCAAAAGCACTTCTTCAAGCCAAACTTTTAAATGCTCTGCCTCAAATCAGTTTAAAAGAACTATCAAGTTCAAACGAGTTGAGCTTTACTCAACCTAAAATATTATAGGCTTAATCTTGCTTTATTTTTATAAACATATTTTATTTGATTTTAAACTCTCTTTGATTGACCTTAAGTTGAGATGTGGTTAAAGTGATATAAGTTTGAGTAGCTTGCAAGAATTTTACTTGTTTACAACTCTAAAATTTGAGATTAAATTAAACTTAGAAAGTTAAATATGAAAGAATATTAAATATAGAAATTTACAGATGAATGAATAAAAAATAAAGATTTTAATATATAATATATATATATATATATATTTAATTATATGTTTATATAGATTCTAGTTTCTTATTTTAATTTTATATGTCACAAGCTTGCTCACAGCCATTAACGGTGATTGAGTTGGCTTGCAAGCGTAAAAGGGAGTTTGAGCTTAATCTATTTAGATAAATACATTTTATTTTGAATTTAAATTTGGCTAATTTACAAATTGAGTTCAATTTGATACGAACATAAGGAAACCCAAACTTAAATAGGTCATGAATAGTTTAATTTGTTTGCAATCCTATTCTCATAGTTCAATTATTACACAAGATTTTGATGAAAATTGCGATGCAAAGTGAATATGCAAATTGTTTACAAACGTAATTCCCTAAGAGTCTTGATGTGATAAGAGAGACCTGTTTTGTAATTGTTAAAAAGAAAAGATAATTAAAAATTATAAGACATATCTCAAAACATATAATAAATAGTTTAAATCTACCCATACAACTATAGCAAGTTTTATAAAATTTAAATATCAACAACACTTCTAAGGATAAGCGTGTGGAGTGGAGCCTAGGGGCTTGGCCCTATAACTAGGGGTGTTCATGGACCGGTTAACCGGTCCGTGGCCTTATTTTTTGAACCTAACCGTAATTATCGGTTTTTAAATATCTCGATCCTTAACCGGTCCATTATAAACGGTTAACCGCCTTAACGGTTAACCGTTTTATTCGGTTAATTTATTCGGTTTTCGGTTTTTAACCATTTAACGTAATGGTTTCAATAAATCAAATTGATAATTTCAAAAAACCTTTTTTTTAAGCCTTTATCATAAATTTTTTCTTTAATTATATATATTACTAGAGCTAAAAAAAAAAAAGAAAATGAAATTAAGGAAAAGAGGAAAAATGAACCTTTGAATGTATCATTATCAATAAAATCAAACTAAATCAATTACCATATTAACTCCATCAATCATAGGACAATAGTATTTTAATCAAAATTCAATGAATATTAATATAGGTAAATTATATGTATATGAAAATCATATGTATATATATAAAAAAATAATTATTTGTATATGTAAATTATATATAATATATTTATAAATACTGAAACGGTTAACCGTTAACCATCGGTTTTTTGTGGTTACAAACCGAAACCGAAACCGAAAACCAAAAAAAATAAAAACCGTAATCCTAAACCGAAACCAATGGACCGGTTAACCATATTTTTTGGATTGGTTTTACGGTTTCGGTTCGGTTTCTCGGTCTCATCGGTTTTTTTGCACACCCCTACCTATAACCCATATCTTTTGTCCCAAAATAGACTCGTGATAGTACTCTTTAGGTGTGGGTATGGATTGATTGAACTAAATTATAATTTAAAATTTGTTTTTTTTTAAATCTTAAACCAAACTCTTAAATAACTGTCTAGTTTGGATTTTAAATTTTTCAAACATAAAAATAGTGGTTTAGTTTAATTAGAATAATAGATTAGATCAAAATTCTAATTAAAAAAATCAATCATTGTCATTTACAAGGAGATTCCAACATTTAAAATTGAAAAAAAAAAGAGAGGAAAGATTGATAGGAAATAGAAGTATAATGCATAATTATACACATAATTCAATTTTTGTAACTTTTTGAGGGGAAAAAACTACTTCATAAAGGAAAAAGAAAAACAAAAATCTCTACAATGTCCAAATTGCAAATTATAACATGGAACTCCATAAAAGTATCACATTCATAATCCATAGTTCCACAAAAAATCATCTCATTTACTAATAAGTCATTCACCAGCAAAATACATTCTTTAACTAATATAAAATAGGCCATAATTGATAATCCTCTATAGAGTTAAAAGATTTGAAAAAAAAAAAGAAAAACAAATTGAGTCACCAACAAAAGAATATATCTTAAAATTGAAAAAAGAACAATTTAATATTAATCAATATTAATAAAAAAATATAAATATGAAAATGAAACTATAATAAAATATATAATATAACACTTAATCAATCATTATAAAAATAATTATAATTACAAGTAAAATATTATTATATTTTTTAATAGTTTAGCTTTACTTTATAGATTAGTTTTATTTACTTCTCTAAATCAATTATAAATTTACGAATTGGTTCAGGTTGGAAATTTTTAAAAAAAAATTACTAAAAAAAAAGACACCATAATTTCAGTGTGATTCAGCTTAGTTTTTTTATTGGTTTGGTTTGGTTAATTTTTTTCTCATCCCTATTATTTATCATCCACCAAAACTGCTTCAATAATCAATATGTCTTTCAATTAGGAGTTGGGTGCATCCCGATGATATAGAACCTTTACCTTGCTATATTTCCAAAAGTTGATTCAATTAACTTTTGTTGGTCGACTCCGAGAGCACGAACTCCATTAGAGGGGGTGGAGCTATAGGGGCACGACAATGTTTGGGCGTTACTTTGAAGCCTCATAGAGAATTATGTTGGGTTCTGAGTTTTAGAAATGATCCATCGGGAAAATCCGATCTGATAAAGTAATGTGATGCAATTTGAAAAATTAATAATAATAGTTCTACCATCTTATAGAATGTCACTATATCAATGAATAAGATTAAATCTTGTGTGATATATTCATCCTCCACTAATTCCCTCTATCATCTATTTTCTTGCCTTTTTTTTGTTATTTTTTTTAAGGATTAATGTCATATATAGTACCTTAATTTTGATAAAATATACAATTAAATATATATGAACTTTAAAATTGATTAATTTAGTACCTAAACATTGAAATTGATCAATTTAATATTTAAAAAAACTTTTTGTGTACATCAACAACACCCCTATTAAGTTCTTTTAGTTACTAAATTGATCAATATTAAAGTTCAGTTATTTAATTACATATTTGTAAAAATTGATATACCATTGTGACATTATGCCTTTTTTTTAATTCAAACTTTCTCTTCTTTTTTTCTTTTTCGTTTTTATAGCTTTTATTTTATATTATCATAAAAATAGAAAATTCTATGGTCCTTAATGGGACCGATCCTATTGGTTATTAAATGACTTAAATTCATACTTAACCAGCGATGATCTTATAACCTAATGACATCTCCCTTGATCTCTTATCTGAGAGGTCCCATGTTTGAATCCTCATCTTCTCCATTGTAATTGGCAAAAAGAAAAAATTCATACCCAACCATGACCACACCACTAAAATTCTTAATGTGGTTAGATGATTAACTAGACACTTCCATTGATAAACCATAGAGGTTCCCTTAAAAAATATTGCATATCAAATATTAAAAAAATCGAAGACACAAATATAATATTATACATTACATATATTATAATATATTTATATGTAATTTAATAATTTATTTACTTCATATATGCTATACATTATGTTATATCTTACTTACTAAAGAAGTATGTGATGTAATGATGTGACCAACACCATATTAGGTCCCAAAATTATAAGATTTGCCATCGCTGTAGACAACATGCTCCTTTTGTTATATTTTTTAGTATATGTGGGCTAATCTTTTAAAAATTATCAACATCATGTTTAATTGTTTATTTCAAATTAAAATTAATAAAAAGAATGCTAATTGGGTTAGGTCAAACATGTTATGGGTTTGCAAAATTCGTTTCAAGGTGGGGCAAGCGCATGATGAAAAAAACCTTATAGGATTTTTATCAAGTTTGAAAATCTTTATAAGATGTCTTGGTGGGTTTGGGTATCACATGACCTGTTCAAACCTACCTTGATGATACCCCTAATTCTTAAATATATTTGAGCAATTTTACAAATTAAGGAGGATATGCAATTCATATGGTAGTAAAATCTTAGTATTATCCGTTCTATATTATATTTTTATTTAAAACTTATTTACTTATTTATCGTTATTTGCTCAATATAATATTTCACTAATGATAAGATTGTGCATTTTTTCACATTGTCTATATAGAGTATGGTGAATTCATCTATTAACAATATGATTTAAAATATTCCTTAATATTATTTCGTAAAGCATAGAGTAGAAAGTTTTTGTGGGAAAGGGCTGCATCTTTAACAGCAATATGGTAGCATTTGATTGTATAATTTTTTTTTTTAGCATTTATCTCTTTATGCTTTTTTTTTCTTCATCTTTTTAAAGACTTTCTTAATAATTTACATGTTAAGATCTTTCTCTTTTTATGGATTTTTTCATCTTTTTAAGGAATACCTTAATAATTTAGTAAATTTTCCTATCACAAGATTCGTTTAGATTTTCAAACGATTATTTAAATGATCATTCTATATTTTTTAACGCATTTTTTTAGTTACTTACATGATAATTGTATAGACTTTGAAAAATGTAGAACGAATTGAGATGGTCTTTTTTAAAAAAAAAAAAAAAATTTTACAAGATTGTTGAAAATTGAAAAACATATTATTAATAAAATATATACAAAAGGGTTTTTATCATCCCATTCACGCTACTACCACCAAATCCAATAAGAATAATTAAAGAAATCATAATAGAAGAAACAGTCATGAAAATTTGATTAGATGCATTTTACATGGCTATTGGAAATGTGTAGGCTTTAGGTTTTAATTCTTTACGTAGGAGAGTTAATATCAAATTAATTCATATGGTAGCTTTGTGCTTAATGCTGCAAACAAGCCGAGCTACTCAAGTTTGGCTTGTTTTAGGCCCATCTAAACAAGCTAAGTTTAAACTTTTCTTTAAGCTTATGAGTTAGCTCGTAAACAAGTTCGTTAAGGGCTCGTTTATTATATCAATATAATATTGTATACAATTATTTATATTTGTTTAATTTTATAAATATAATTATTTACATAAACAAACTGAACTTAGATTCGTGAATCCTTAACGGGTTTAGCTCGATGTTGTAAATTTCAAACTCGTTAAAACCAGACTCATCTTAACTTCTTTGCACTCCTATTTGTACCTAAAATAGCTAAAGCCTCAGACATGGGATTATTTTATTTTCAATCTTCCATCACCTCTTCCCAAGATTAAGTGGCTTGGTTAGCCCATTTTTATTATTATCTTGGTTTTTTTTTTTTCCAAAGGCCTTTTTTCTTAATTTGTAGTTGGTGCTAGGTTTTTCAGATTTTTTGTTCTCGTTTGGATCAAGTGCTAGAGGTTGGTAATGGGCTTAGTGCGCCTTAATGGCTTAAAATATAGCTTTGTGTCTATTTTAGTTACTTTTCCATTTTATATTCTCTGTGAGATTATTATATTTTAGATCTTCCATCAGCCATTACTACACTACTTATTGTTGGCATCATCAAAATCTAAAAATGTTGCTTAAATCTTGTTTTCAATTAATTATTATTTTATATTTTGGGGGGAAAGGAAAACAACACCACCTTTAACTTTGACAATCAGGATCAGGCCAAGATGATGCTTTGCTTGCCCGAGAGATACATTTTACGAAAACGCTTAGCATTATATGGTTGTCGATGATCGCCACTCTAATCGTTGAAGATATTATCTTTTATTACCCTAACCTTAAATACAAGGTGACAACCAATCGCTATATATGTATTCCGGCGGCCTTGTAAAGCTTTATTCATGCAAGCAAGAGTTGTCCACAATAAAACAAAACCAAAGTTATAAAAAAAGCTAGATTAGGAAGTAAAGAAGGAAACTTCCCTTAAAGTGATAGCCATCTGTTAAGCTGTGGCCACTATTTCCTAAGCCCTACCTTATTTCCTCACTTAACCGTATTACATGTTCTATCCCTCTCACCTCACTATCGTCTTGTAGTTGAGATAAGTTTCTTTACCTCTCAAACTCTCATGCTTCTCTCAAGAATTGGGGCTTCCTAACTAATGTGTTTGTTATATGATTATAAGTATGTTTGAGTGATTTCAAGCTGTTCTTACTCCTTTGATTCACATATGAAACACTATTTGATAAACTGGGATACTTCCCTATTCCTTTCGTTTCATTTTTATAGATAGATTTACAATTAATGTTGTTACAAATATGCTATCTTAGTTATAGATCTATTAGAGATATGACTGTAACTATTTATTTCTATTACAAACTACCAACTATTGTCACTAAATTTCTATTATATATCTTAGATCTATAACCGTATTTATCTAACATAGTCTGAGAACTAGATGGATTCTTTCTCTATTGTTTTATGTTGTTGTTGGATGCAACAGTAGGCTCTCCCTTTTGAAAGAACACATTGTCCTCAAGGTAAAAATTAAGGTATTGTTAATGAACCCTAAAAAATCCTCCCACAATGTATCATCCACAAGCAAACCTTGCCATTAAACTAATATTTAAGACACCCATCTTGTTGTTGCTAGACACTTTGTGTATCCAAAATAGCTAAGGTTTGGATTACTAAATGACCACCAAAAGCTTTTGTAGGCAACTCTAGTGAAGTCATAAGCTGGCCAAAAGCTTTTTTAAGAATTGAAATATGGAAAAATATTATAAATTTTTGCTCCTTTTGGTAGTTCCAACTCATAAGTAGCTCCTCTAATGCATCTAAGTATTCAAAATAGGCCATAAAATCTCTTTGAAAGTTTTAAAAATTTATCCTTATGTACTGAAATTTCTTTGTAGGGTTGTAATTTTACAAACACTAAATTATTGGCGTTAAAATAACCATTACTTCTATCTTGGTCAGTAGTCTTCTTCATCCTTGCTAGAGCTTTCTCCAAATTAGTCCTCAGTTTAGCCAATAACTCATCTATAGCTGAAAAATCTGAGTCCATCGCCTCAATGTTACTTGTTCCTTTAGGTATAAAGGAATAAATGGAGAAGGTCGTCCATATGCTAACTCAAAAGGAGTTAATTGGTTCCCTGATGTACTAATGTATTATAAGAAAGTTCAGCCTATGGTAACTTGGAAACCTGTTCATGTGGTGTATCCATCATACTACGGTATGATTCTATTTATGACATTAGTTTAACCATCTGTTGTGGATGATAGGCTAAACTATAGTCAATTTTATTCCACTTAATAAAAAAAATCCTTCCAAAACTTGCTCAAAAATAAAGGATTACGATCTAAAATAATAATCTCGAGAAAGCCATGTAAATGAATAACCATCTGAACAAATAAATTGGCAACTTTAGATGCTCCAAAATGTGTATCTAATGCACCTAAATGATGAAATTTAGTCAATTTGTCCACTACTACCAATATCACTATTTTACCTTAAGAATTAGGCAAATAAGTAATATAGTCCATAGTAAATCCTCCTAAATTTGATGTGGGATAGGTAAAGGCTCTAGCAAACCTAAAGAGGCTTTTATAGAATGTTTTACTTCATAGTATATCAAACAACCCGCTATATAATTACTCACTATCTTTGTCATTCCTTCCTAAAAAAATTGATATGATAGATGATGTAAAGTCTTAGCAATGCCAAAATGACCTTGCATAGGAGGGTCATGAAACTCAAAAAACCAGGATGAGAATATTCTGAGATGTAGGAACTAAAACAATTATGATCCCATGATATAAAACTCCATTGATCTATTGTAATGACCTTTCATCTGGCTGCCCAACTTTAACCTCTGAATAATATCTTTGAATTATGGGACTGAATGATATTCCTCTTTAAGCTTGATAATAAGATTAGCAAAAGATGAAGTAATAGCCAACATCTATCTATCAAACTGTCTTGACAAGGCATTTGTTATCTACATCAACTTTGTACACAATGCTATAATTGTACTCCAAAAGCTTCACTAAATACTTTTTTGTTGGTGTGACGTCTGAATCACCTAAGTTAGCAACTCCTTGATGCTTCTATGGTCAATAC
This sequence comes from Combretum micranthum, assembly GCA_024138025.1. Taxonomy (NCBI): domain Eukaryota; kingdom Viridiplantae; phylum Streptophyta; class Magnoliopsida; order Myrtales; family Combretaceae; genus Combretum; species Combretum micranthum. The sequence goes on along the minus strand of JAMXBD010001751.1, from coordinate 39,336 downwards.
GAATAATAAAATGACCCCCTAACAAGTATTGTCTCTATTTGCATACAGCTTCCACCAACACATAAAGTTCCCGAATATATGCTAAAGCTTTCATCAAATGTGATGGGAACTTTTTGCTAAAGAAAGCTATTGACTTCTCCTCTTATAATAACACTGCTTCCATGCTAGTTCCATATGCATCTGTTTCTATAACAAATTGCTTATTAAAGTCTAGTAGTTTAGTCGTGTAGCTGAACAAAGTGCCTGCTTTAAAGAAACAAAAGCATTAGCGGCTAAATCAGTCTAATGAAAATTGTCTTGCTTGAGTAAGTCAATCAAAGGAGAAGCTATAGAAGTAATACTTCTAATGAATCTTCAATAATCCCACCAATCCCAAAAATGTTCTAAACCATTTCAATGACACTAGTTAAGGCCAATTTTTGAAGCAGTCTTCATTGTATTAGGTCCCACAAAACCCTTAGAAACAATATGACCTAGATACTCAATGGTGTCCACACTAAAAGCACATTTGGATTTCTTGACATAAAAAGTATTTTCAACAAGAATCTAAAATACTTGAGACAAATGTACAACATGATAATGTAATGATGTACTATATACTAGTATGTCATCAAAAAATACAACGACAAATTTTCTTAAATGTGGTTTGAAAAAATTATTCATGATAGATTGCAAAGTTGCTAGGGCATTACTAAGTCCCAAAGGTATCAATAAGAATTCATAATGGCTTTCGTGAGTCCTAAAAGCAGTTTTATGAACGTCTTCCTCTGCTATCCTTATTTGATGGTATTCTGCTTTAAGATTCATCTTAGAAAATATTGTTGTATTTCTTAATTCATCTATCTTTTTTCTTCACTAAGAGAACCATTGAAGAAAATGAACTCTCTTACTATCCTATATTATCCCATCTTCTAACATCTCTTGGATCTACGTCTCAATTTCCCCTTTTTGAAAATGCGGGTATCTATACGATTAACATTAACCGATGAAATACTAGATTTTAAATGAATATTGTGCTACGAAAACTAACATGGTAGATATAGAAAAGGAAAGAAAGGATTTTATATTTCTACAACATTGATTACATCATAGCTGTTTGTGTGTGTGTGTGTATATATTCATGCACATGAGTCCTAATATAGAAAGTCAACTATGCAAGATTAATACATTCAAAGAATAGTAAATGAGCATGCAGCTTACAAATAAATGTTACAAACATAAATTAGGTAAGTTATAAAATAGGAAGTTAATTAATATTCCCCTCAAGCTGGAGCATAGATATCTATCATGTGAAGCTTATCACTCAATCTAACGAAGTTTTCTTTCTTAAGTGCCTTTGTGAACATATTAATAACTTGATCTTTTGAGGGTGTAAAGGGAGTACAAGTCTTTTTATCAACAATCACATTTCTTACAAAACGACAATCAACTTCAATATGTGTTGTTCGTTCATGGAAAACAAGATTACTTGCAATATGTATTGTTACCTGATTATCACAATACATAAGAATATGATCTGTAAAGGCGACATTGAAGTTTTTAAGAAGTGCCTTCAACCAAATTAGTTCACAAGCAGTATGAGTCATTGCTCAGTATTTAGCTTCAGTACTAGATCTTGACACAATTGTTTATTTCTTGCTCTTCCAAGTTACTGTATTTCCTTCTACAAAAGTACAATGACCTGAAGTAGATTTTCTATCACTCTTATCACCAGCACAGTTAGCATCCGAATAGCCAACTAATTTTAAATGTTTGTTCTTTTTGAACCACAATCCTTTTCTTAGAGATTTTTCTAATGTACTTCAAAATGTTGCAAGCAGCCTCCTAATGACATTTCTTAAGCTCTTCCATAAACTGACTAATTAGCCCTACAACATACATATTGTTTGGTGTAATTACTATTAAGTAAATAAGCTTTCCAGCAAGTTTCCTATATTATGCACTATCCGTAAAATCTTCATCTTCCTTACATAAGCTTAGATTGGGTTCCATTGGAACCTTTGCTGGTTTTGCAGACCTGTTTCTTGTAATAGATCAATCACATACTTCGATTGAGTAAGTACTATACCCTCTTTTCCATGAGCAAATTCAATACCAAGAGAATATCTTAATTACCAAGATTTTTTGTGACAAATTGTTGTTGCAAATGTTTCTTGGTTTCTTTAATGCCACTTATATCATTGCCTGACAAGAGTATATCATCAACATGTACAATAATTATCACAATGCCACTTGCAGTATGCCTCACAGATACTAAATGATTAGCCCAACTTGGCCTAAATCATGCTAAAAATACTACTTGACTAAACTTATCAAACCAAGCTTTTTGACTCTACGTTAAACCATAAGTATCCTTTTTTTAGCTTACATCTTAAGTGAGTCTCCCCTTGAGCAATAAATCAAAGTGGTTGCTCCATATAAACTTCTTCATTTAAGTCTCCATAAAGAAATGCATTCTTTATATCTAATTCATACATCGACCAATCTTGGTTGACTGCTATAGAAATAAGCACACTAATAGAGTTTAGTCGAGCAACAGGAGAGAAAGTTTCAAAGTAATCAGCACCTTGTGTTTAGGTGCATCCTTTGGCGACTAGTCGTGCTTTATATCGATCAATAGATCCATTGGAATTGTATTTTGTAGTAAAGACCCATCGGCAGGCAATGGGAGAAATGCCCATAGGTAAATGTACTAAATCCCATGTCCATCTACTAAGAAGAGTTGGCATTTCCTCATCCATGGCTTGTTTCCAATTAAGACCTTGGATTGCTTCTTCGTAATTCCTAGGAATAAATATAGATGACAAAGACAAAGCAAAATGATGGAAAATAGGGCCAAGATGATTAAAGGAAACAACATTAGCGATAGAATTTTGTATACAATAACATTTACCTTTTTAAAGAGCAATTAGCAAATCATTAGGATCATCAACAGAATACATTAGAGGACATGGCTATGAGGCAGGTGAAAATTGAGTATTATTTCTTTTAGTGAAAATTTGCAAAGGTTTTGAGGGAGCAACAATATTTACAGGAGATGGAGTTGCAGGGGTGGGAAGGGGAACAAATTGTTTAAGTTGGAAAGAAAGGTTCAGATTCAAAAAATGTAACATCTATATAAACAAACCACTTCTTAGACATAAGATCATAACACTTATATCCCTTTTGAGTTCGAGAATATCCTAAGAAAACACAAAGAGCAGCTTTAGGAGAAAGCTTATCCATCCCAGTTTCGAATAGATGAACAAAACACACACATCCAAAAATATGTGGAGTAAGAGAGAATAAATTGAATCAAGGAAAAGACATTTAAAAGGAATGTCACCTCTCAATGTAGAAGATGGCACTTGGTTAATGAGAAATCCTGTAGTAAGGACAGCATCACTCCAAAGATATTTAGGCACATTCATTTGAATCATAAGTATACGAGCAATTTCAAGGAGATGTATATTTTTACGCTTTGCCACACCATTCCACGTTCGGTGAATGATCCCATTAGAAGAAAAAAATTAGAAAAATCAGACTTGATTTATTATAAAGCATTGTCAGATTGTAATACATGAATATTAGAAGAAAATTGAGTCTTTATTTCATTATGAAAAGTTTGAAATACATAGAGAATAGATGATCGATCTTTTAACAAATAAACCTATGTCATTCGGGAATAATCATCTAAAAATGCAATAAAATACTTATGACTAGACATAGTAGGATAATGACATGGGACCCTATATATCGGAGTGCAAAAGATCAAAAGGACTTGAACTTCGACTTTCTTTAGAATGAAAAGAGGTTCTATGATGTTTTCCCAACTGACATGCACTACAATTTATTTAAGAAACAGACTCACTAAAAGACGCCTTTTTTTTTTTTTTTTACTTAGAAATAGTAGGATGACCCAAGCGACAATGCTAATCATAAGGAAACACATCCCCTACAACAATAGCAATAGAAGAAGTGTTGGGATAGTAAACTCCCTCTGACATAAAGCCTTGTCCAATCAATATATTCGTCTAGAGATCTTGAAAAACACAATGAGTAGGAAAGAAAGTCACGGAACAACTCAAAGCTTTTGTAATTTGATTAACGGAAAGGAGATGAAATGTTAATTGGGGAACATGTAAGACTTGGTTAAGAGTAAGAGAAGAGGTATTAACAGTAGCAAAACCAAACACAATGGAAACAAAACCATTAGCAATGGTAATAGAAGATTGTGGTTAGCAAGGGGTAAAATTATGAAATTGGTGCTCGTCACTAGCCATATGACCGAATGCACCTAAATCTATGAACCAAGAATTACCGAAAAAAGAGGTAGCAAATGCATCAATACCTATTTAGATAGTATGAGAGGCAACATATTTGATTGAGAATGGATCAATCGCTCATACTCCACTTTAGAAATTTGAATAACATCCTTTGGTCCATTTAAAGAAGTAGACCCATCAGAAGTCAATGTAGCAACTACTTCCATCTTGAATTACACATTCAAGGACAAAATAAATAGCACAAAACTTCAAAAAAAAAAAAAAAAAAACAGAGGCACAACCTCAAACAAAGAGGTATGGAGTACAATGAATCTATCACATAAGAGGGGATTGATTTATCCTCATAGAAAAAAAATGATATAAAGAATTAAACCCGCTCTAATACCATGTAGAAAGAAAAGAAAGGATTTTATATTTCTACAACACTGATTACATCATAGCTGTTGTGTGTGTATATATATATAAATATATATATTCATACACATGAGTCCTAATATAAAAAGTTAACTATAAAAAATTAATATATTCAAAGAATAGTAAATGAGCCTATAAGTTAGAACTAAATGTTACGAACACAAATTAGGTAAGTTATAAATTAGGAAGTCAATTAACAGTGGCAATGATGAAGGTGTTTCAAAAACAACAGAGAATCTACCAAATACTGAGTCAATCTCACTATTGTTGGCAGTACCTGTTGATTCTACATGCACCTAAGCCACTAAGTGAAACAATGAGGCCACAACATCTACCTTAATCAATTTGCATAATTGATGGTGAGAAATATGTTCCACACTATTCTGATTACCAATTAAAGTGTGCTTAGTGTTCTTATGACAAAATGACATGCATAGCTTAGTGTAATCAATAGTGATGGGTCCCAATTCCTTTAATTGTAGTAGCCACATTACTATATTGTCCCTCACATTTTAATTTCTCATCATCCCCAATCATAACATGAAATGCAGCAATTTAAGTAATAGGCAAATTCAAATAATTTTCAAGTCTACTTTGAATGAAATTGTAAGTACTGCCTTAGTCCACTAAAACATTTAGAGTGGAATTTGCTACTCTACTCGAAAATCTTAAAGTCGAAGCAACAAGATCATCTAATAAAGCATGATAACTGATTGTACAATTTCCTATCTATTCATGAGTTTCATCCACATCTTCTTCTATATCATCATTGGTTTGAGCTTTGTCATCATTAATATCAATCAATAGAATCATAAATTTAGCTCTGCATTTATGATTTCTATGAAATTTTTTGTCACAATTGAAATAGAGACCCTTCTCTCTTCATTGATGTATTTCCTCTATTGATAGACATCTGACAAGTATAATTTTCTATCTATCATGTGCTTCTATTGCTTATTTGATTGAATTAACTTTGGTAGAAAATGAAGTCTTTAAAACAAGACTATTGTTTCCCATTATTACTCTATGGATTAACCATTTTACTTGTAAAAGAATTTTCATCAATATGTTAGATTCATGTAATTTTGCTAAAGCTATTGCCTTCATTAAAGAATTAGGCTTAGCTATCTGCAATTCACGTCTAATGTGTAGCTTCAATCCTAATATGAAACAACTAATCAATAATGGCTCTAAAAGTCCTTATACTTGATTAGATAATAATTCGAATGCAATTTGATATTAGCTTACAATTCCTTTCTGTTTCAACTTGAATAATGCCCCTTGTGGATCTTCGTATTCAAATGGTTCGGAACGTGCTTCTAATACCTTTAAAAAGACATTCCAAGTTGGGACATACTATTGACGTGCATCCATTGAAACCATTCTGATGCATCACTCTCCATTGCAAATGATGATATTGTGAGTATATCGATTTCTTCTACTTTGTAAAAATTAAAGAATTGATGAGCAGTGAAAATCCATTTTTGGACTCCTTCTCCAAAACACTTAGGTAATTCCAATTTAATGTTTCTTATCAAAGAATTATTCTTGACATGGAATGATGACTCATCTTCCTTAGAATGTTGCTTTTCCTATTGATTTTGAGTCTGATTGTATCTCTAATTATTCTATTCTCTTGGACAATTCTTGGAGTATACTTTGAGATTGTTTTTCAAACTGATGCTGCTGCTGTTGAATTGCCAAAAACATATTTTTTAATAAACTCCATGTCTAATGCCATATATGTCAGAGATGATCCTATTGATGGTGCCATTCAAGAAAATGAGAGCATCAAATATTAAGTTGTAGCCATTATTTCTTAACCCCAGCCTTTGTTTCCTCACTTAACCTTATTACATGTTTTGTCCCTCTCACTTCACTATCGTCTCGTAGTTAAAATAAGTTTCTTTATTTCTGAAACTCTAGTGTTTCTCTCAAGAATTAGGGTTTCCTTACTAATGTGTTTTTTGTGTGATTATAGGTATGTTTGAGTGATTTCGAGCTACTCCTACTCTTTTGACTCACATATGAGACACAATTTGGTAAACTAAGATACTTCCATATTCCTTTCATTTCATCTATATAGATAGATTTACAACTAATGTTTTTTTTATAAATATACTATCTTAGTTACGGATTTGTTAGAGATATGACTCGAACTATTTATTTCTATTATACACTACCAACTATTGTAAATAAATTTCGGCAGTGCATCTTAGATCTGCAACCGTATTTATGTACCATAGTCTGAGAACCAGATTGGATTCTTTCTCTATCTTTTTATGTTGTTGTCGAATGTAACATCATCACACTTTCACTTCTCGTTCACAACATTCCAAGTTATGACACACAAGATTATAATCCTGGAACCATGTTCTGCAACCGAATTATGTACGATGATAATGTTCCTTACGATTACGCTGTACAACGCACTCTCTATGATGTAGCATCCCGTATGCCTTGTTCCTTCAATGGGGATTATTATATGTTTTCCACCCAATATTCATCGCCAAATACAACTACATATGCATATGCGCTACTGGACTTTGCCATAGAACAGTAAAGTCTAAGGATTGTGGTTCGTGCATTCACTTTGTTGTGTTAAGTTTAGGATATGCGTGTGAAATACCTCAAATTTTTGCCAACCTAAGTTATGAATGTTATAATTAAATAGTATAATAAATAGTTGTTTTTAACTTTAATTTGATTTAAATTTAATTTAGAAATTGAGTTCAGATAGTTTAATTAAATAAATCAAGTAAACTATAGGGAATGATTAGATAAATTAACATAATCAAATTAATAAATATATTTAATTGAATTAAAAATCTCAAATACCACAACTACCCATTTCAACCTACCAAACTACTTTAATTACCTAATTCAATGAATCAAATTACTCAATTATTTCCAACCATCAATGTGAACATCATTTTCCTAAGTTCAACCACTTACACCCCTAAGTATCTACTTATTTTAGTCTAAATCCCAATTCCTTAAACCTTAGAAATTTAAATCTGACTACTTACTATAAATGTCAATTCCTAAGTCCTAAATCACGAACTCAAACTAGATATCAAATTCTTATCAATTGAATTTCTAGGCTAAATTTCTAATTTAATTTATCAATTTCTATTCCCTAAATTTTCTTATCTTTCTAATTATTTCAAGTTCTTAAAGCTTATCATTCAAGCCCAAGCCCAAAGCTAAGCCTAACATATATATATAATTTATCAATTTCATTTTTTTTCAACTACCCCATTTCCTCTCTAATTCTTTCTCTTCAACTCTCTATAGAAAACACTCCAAATTTTCACAACAAAATCCTCTCCAATAATAACACATATAAGTTCTTAAGTGAATTTGAAGATAGAAGTGAAGATTAAAGTAGGAAAGTATGCTTAAATTTATTCGATTACTTTAATTGATTGTTGTGAATATATGATTTTGATAAAATTAGTGTTAAATGAATCCGAGATTCATGATAATATTGATAAATTAATGATATATAAATATATATGTTAAAACTAAAATTTGTATATGCATGTGTATACTAGGTGTTTGATGAAATGTATTAAGGAAATATGATGAGTAATGTATATAAGAGAATTTTAGAATCATGAATATAAGTTTGTATGTTGAATTTGAGATGTTTCTATTGAAAATGAAATCACAAGAATTAGTCGGGTGATGTAAAATTTTGAAAATTTGGAAACACAGAATATTGAGATTAGCGCCCTATACATCACAAGCATAATATAACTGTAAACCCCCAAAAATTTTCCTTAAAAATAATTTTTAGAAGTATAAATATCAAAGACCCGAAAAATCAACTTGAGATTAAAACTCAATTCTAGACCGAGTCAAATACCGGAAACGAAACCCTAAAAGTTGAACCAAGTTAAAAATTTAATAAGAACAAAAACGAGTTCTCTCAATCTTGAGAAAACGAGAACCCCTGAAATAAAATATAAAGTCCAATTACCAATATAATCAACGTCTGTACGTCAATTAAATAATCTACCCAATTCCTAAAACGCAAATCGAAACAATAGATCCAAATACCGCTTAACAACGAGATAATAAAGTCCTAATTCCTTCAGTAAAATTTTAGAATCACAAAATCCAAATTTTCCACAAAAGTCAAATCGAGTCAACTCATAAACCTAGACTCGGTTAAATGATCCGAGAACTAAAAACTATTAAATAATCACAAATGAAATAAATTTCGAGCTAAAATTCTAAAACGCTCAAGACTCGAAAATTATACGATCTTACGAATATCTCGATGAAAACGGAATTCAAAACGGAACCCTAAAAGTCAACAAGCCTATAACGAACCCTAGTAGTTAAGATCCGGCAATCCCGCGTTTTCAAACCCTAGAAAACGAAATTAAGTTAATGCTAGAATAGTTCGTAATAACATAGGGTAACATAAAAATATCAGATTCGCGAATTTCGAGTGACCTTCGGACCCAAACGGGATCGGTTCTCGAAAAGCGTGTCCCGGAGCTCGGAATATTAAAAATATTCCGTTTATACCAATAGACTCGTAAAAATACAAGGATTCCAAAAATATCAGTTTTGGAATTTTTCGGTAGCTAAAAATTACAGATATCGCATTATTACGCGTATTTTTATTACTACCGGTACTTTAATTGTCTAGTCTACTATTCATAGTACTTTTTCTACTATTCATTACTATTCACCTATCTCTACTTTTTCTTACACCTATTTCTTACACCTACATATCTATTTTCTTACTTTTTTCATTTCCAATACACCTTTAATCACATCAAACTTTACACATTACTTCTTTATTACACAAATCAAATAAAACAAATCATTCTCTCTCTACATACCCCAAAACCGGCGCCTCCCTCCCCCATTCATCTAATTTTTATTTCTTTTCAATTTATTTTATTACACTCTTAATTCCTCCACAAAATTCTATAAATACCACCTCTCCCCTTCTCATTTCTTCACACCATTCCAAAGCAAAGAAATTATGCCAAAATCCTCTCCAAAAACTCTTCTTTATAATCTTACAAGAACTCACTTCTTGTAAAAAGAAAACACTCCTCTTCCATTACCAAAGAAAGTTTCTTTTCAAAGCCTCACTATCTACCACATATCACTACTCACATAATACCCATTCCATCTACCATCTTCATATCTCTTACATACCTTAGGTAATATTTCTTCCATCTATTATTCATCCATGTCATGTAACTTAACATGACTATGGTGTTGTTTTGAAACTCATATGAGTAGTAAAAGCAACAACATGTTCATGTTTTGTTCTTGTACATAAGCTTCCTATTTTATTATGTTGTTATTATTATTTGCTTATATATATGTATTATGTATATATATTTAGAGCATATAAGCTCATTTGTTATTTATATTTTTCAAGTTATGCAATTTATTTATTTTATGTTGATATTAAGACTAGTCTTTCTAGTCTTAGACTTGTCCATATCAAGTCAAAACAACCTTTTGATTATTTATTTTAATCTTTCGGGACTAGTATTCTTAGTCCCGGGATGCCTTGATAAAGCTAAGGCTCCAATACTTGATCGGGATTCCTTGATGAAGCTAAGGTTCCCAATGCTTGATATTTTATTTTCTTACTTATTATTTGTTTCTAGTGTTTTCTTATGTTCTTATTATTTTATATGCTCATGATACTTGCATCTACATAATGTTAATGTCTCAACTAAGTCTAAAAAGTAGAATTTCATTTTATTAAGGGAACTCAAAACTAGATTTTCTATCATGTGGTTTGTCACAAAATAATGAAGTTTTTATCAACAACATAAAAATAAAGCACTACAAGCTTTCCAAGATTTTCCTAAAATGACGAAGATAGTTTTATAAGAAATAAATATCTTCTTTATATTTCATGGTAATTTAAGTTTTAAGAAAAATAAATCGTTAATGTTGAAAACTTAAATTCTTTTCTAAACTAAGGAACAAACTAGTTTTCAAAGTTAATATAAAAATCAACTCATGAAGAACCCACTTAGGAAAAGTAATGATTTTTAAAATTCTAAAAGAAAGAATTTGTTTTCAAAAGAATATAAATAAAGTAAGGTTAGCAATAATGGATTTTATCAATAAAGATGATTCTTTTCAAGAAATGAAAGAACAAGTTTTAGAAAGCAAAAGCTTATATTTTAGAAATAAATATAAGAAGGCAAGATTCATTTTCTAAAAACCATCCTAAATACAAAAATTATAAAAAGGGTTTTCATCAACTTAATGTATTTTTGATGAATTTGAACTTTAATCACTAGAAGGAAAATTTAATACATGACTAAAGGATTAAGGAAAAATTTAACTTTTTTGGAAAAAGGAATGAAGAAAATAAAATAAGATTATACTCATTCATAACAATCTAAGAAAAATATAAAATTTCTTTAAATACTTGAGAGGAAGTTTTCAAAGCTAAAGTTTAAAAGAATTATTTTATGAAATAAATTGTTGAGACACTACCATTAGGATTTTTGCATATAAAGTGAGCATGCCTATATATTCAAAGTGTTTATCAAATATATATTTATATTGTTACAAAAGGATTTTCTTTAAAATGGAGTTGAGTTAGAAAATGGATTTTTGCAAAAGTTTAGAAAATTCGTTTTAAATCTGTACCTGACGTTTTCGGAACCCAAATGACCTTTTATGACCAAGATAAGTTTAGAGATGGATAGAACTTTTCGAATAGGTAGAAAACGGTATATCATATGCGAAATTCCGAGTTAAAATGAGCAAGTTATGGCCATTTTAAGTTGGAATTTCTTCTTATACGATTTTACCGCGATTTTAAGTAAAGTTTGAATCTCCAAGGATAGAATTTCATGAAAGACTTATCCCGGGTATTTCTTTTGTCTAGGTGACGAAGGATACGAATACCCTACCCGAGGATTTCTACGACTAAGAAGATAGCGAAATGGACGAGTGAGTTATTCCTCCTAAATTCGTTACTTTGCTTGTGCTTGTAAAGTAGTAGCATTAGTATATTAGGAAAAGATAAAAATGGATATATATTGGGGAATTCGGGATTATATATTGATTCTATGTTGTGCGTGAATTGAGAAGTAAGAATATCGCAACTTCGATCTGCTAGTAGTCTAAATATTTTGTTTACTTACTTGTATGATTGTTTATTGTTGCTAAATTGATTGATCGCCCCAATAAACCTTAATAAGGTTGGACTAAGAACATAAAACGTTCACGATAGCATCCATCGAGTCACATCTATTTCAGAAGGCTGCTACTCCTACGCGTAGAGTTGGATTGGCTGTGATCGTGCGGTGCCACGGGCCATGTTCCTTCCTGGAGAATCCAAATCGCTCGGGGAAAGCGACTCTAGGTCGGAACCGAGCCAACCGAACGCTGTGGGTGAGGACCTGGGGACTAGCAGTAGGAGGTTGAGGACCTTCAACCCGATTCCCTAACCTTTGATACGGAGGGGTAAATCCGTTCTATATATGGTTCCGGATGGCTATATATATTCGCGTAATCATGTGATTGTGCATTGAATTCATGGCATATGTGTGATTAAATAAATAAACTTGTTTGAAAATGTGGTGCGAATGAAAAGGAATATCTCACTAAGCTAGTTGTAGCTTATCCCCTATAGATTTTGTTTGAAACAGGTATATTCGTGGATTAAATTGAGGATCATGACATTAAGGAAGTCATGGACGGATGATTAAGGATATGGAATCATACGATGAAGAGATTTTGTAAGGTTCTTTATATGTGCTAACCTTTATGATTAGTGAGGTACATTTAGTTAAAGATAATAGAAGAATATGCCCTTAAGAATTGAAATGTGATATGTTTATGTTCTATATTCTCTTTGCCTTGTTACTTATTTATTATCGATTAAATTGCGCTACTCGATGCGTTCCCTTAGTTGTGATGTACGCCTTGTACATGATATGGACGCCTTTGCGTGACTAAGGTAGTCATTCCTAGGCTTTAGTATTGTGTACGGCGGACTGCCACGTTTAGGGTACCCCTCGGGGCGTGACAATAACCCATGATACATGTGGGATGTAATTAAAACATAACCACAACTGTGATCCAAGCTACGATGTAGATTATGATTCAAATCACAGCCATAATGTTAGGTGTGATCTCCTTTGTATTCTATACAAAATTTAAGACGCCCTTGATCAAGGACACAATTTGTCGTGATTCATCTCATGGCCTCCATCATGGCCGTGATTCATCCTATCTAATTTGTAGTAATAATAATAATATGGTAATAAATAGATTGAATCTTAAAATGAAGAACATGTTAAGTTACAATACATGTAATATTTAAACTTGATTAATTAATTAGTTAAATGTAAATTGATAAATGGATTGATATTTTAAACCTTACATGAGATGGTTTCTTTGGAACTGACACTCAATTATATCATATTCCTAATCAATTACAAGACACTCTATATAATCAGGTATGCAGTGATGGTAAAAAAAAAAAAAAAAAAAAAATCAGGTATACAGTAACTTGTGTTGACCAAGCATCCTAAATTAAATTAATATCTAAAATGACTAAATAATTGATTAATGCTTATGCATAGTTGTTTAATCCGGTCAAGGAACAACAACCTTGCTAGGAGATGCCAACACGATAGTTAAGCGCTTAGGCCACTCCCTATTATTGTTAATAATATCATTAGTGGCTCGGTATGTAATTGATAAAGGAAACAGTACAATATAACATTTACAGAAACTGTATCAAGATAACATTTACATAGACTTGGAGAGAAGTAATGCAATCTATTTCACATTTATGAGACCGGAAATTGGATTGTACTATGGACTAAGATTATAAAGATTTACACAACATGAACCTTAATGAAATTATTAGTATTGATATTCCTATAGGAGATATAGCAATTTCAGGATTGCCTATATCAACCCCCCTGAAATTACTATTACTTAGGACTCCCTATATTTCCATGGTGTATTGCCAGAATAAGAGACTGCTGCACTGTTTTTTTTTTTTTTTTTTTTTGCCACAGTTAAATAAACAATCTTAAAATATTGGTATTGGATTGCATATAGTCTATGTGTGTATGTGATATCGTGTGTGATTGAGAAATTTGCTGACGAAGAAGTGGTTATGATTGGTAGATTTATTTTATTTTCTCTGAAATCTTGATTCCTCTTTTTGAATTGGCATTTCTTAATGGCTGCTTGTGGAGTCCATGTTTGTGTTTGATTATTCAACTTATTTTCCATCATGACCCAAGGTATTCTTTGTTTTTGACATAAAATGTTTAATCATGTGAGTAACTTTTGAAAAATTTGTATAAGTTTATTTTACCATCACAAATCCAGTTGATTCTAAAATCTAATTCAAGGATCTTAGAATTTAAAATTTGTTAGCAAATAATCATAATAAATTGTAGATTAGGTTAGCTTTAATGTATAGAGCATAAGTATTATATGTGGCGGTTGGACATGCCCAAACCCTAACTCAGGACGTGACAATATGCCTTATGAGGTGGATAAATGTTTGTTGCCTTAAAGTTGGTGTTTCAATTATGTCTCAACCGATTATAATATGACACGTAAGCAAATTATATAACTTAACACAAATATTGCTAATTAAAATTGCCACATGTTTAATCACAATTGATTAAAACAACATTAAGACAACATCATCGGGGTCAAGTTAGATTCAAAATGTTTTGTCCAATATGAAAATCACGCCTTCATTGTAAACCTATTAGCTCCATAAACGTTATCATATCATACGTACCTCTTATAGAATTTTATGCCTTCGCAGTCAATTCCGATGCCTTCGAAGCATCACTTCATATTGAATTTGATGATTGATCTCTCTTTTAATTTTTATTTTTATTTTTTAATTTAAACATTGTATTGCAAAAAATACATATAATATGTGTGTGTGTGTCTGTTCTCGTCAATGAAAAATTTTATTCCACTGTTCTTTCTATGGTCTCCGAGATGGATTATTGTATAAGAAATGGTTTGTGGGGATACAAATGAAAATAAGACTGATCAATACTGAAGGCAAAAGGAAACATGAAGACCCAAATGCCATGAGAGATAAGAGGAGATAATTATCCCTTTGTATATGTTATTAATGGAGTGCATATTGATAGACAAGAATTTTACTGTTTGTGACCAACTTTTCATCCATAATCTTATTATTAAATTGGTTATAAAAGAAATCATTATTGAACTATATAAGAGATTTGATCATGATTAGAATTGGTCCGGACCATTTAATTATCTAATGAGAGTAATCCTATTAAATTCACGATGAAACCCTAAAATTTCCTCAGCGGTGGTAAAAACAAACGGTGGGAATAGAAAGAGTAAAATTAAAAACTATTATTCACGACTTATACCACAGTAAATTATAAGAAAAAGCTTCATACCGATAAGATTCTCTATTGAGTTAATTACTAAATAATATATACTACACTCATTCGAACTACAGTTTGTTAATTAATATGATACATGCTTAAAAATATACAAGCATTTCAATCTATATATATATATAAATATACATGCTCATTCCAAACTAGAGATGCTGCCATGAGGATATTCTACACCTTAAGATGTGGGGAATAGTAATACCTTGAATATTTAAGTCTATTTCTTAGAATAGCCTTGTCTATTCGCTTCAACTCGAAGAAATTTCACATTGCTAGGAGGAGCATGTGGTAAAATTGCATTTTTCTTTTAAATTGTTTTTCAATATCCCCTCTTAAGTTACAATTTTTATGCATTTTCTGAATTGCTCAAAAGTTTTCCGTAGTCGCGTGTTAGGAACTATACCTTCGATTTATTAAGAAATTCAGGTTGGACTTTATCTTATTGTACCATATTTCGTATATAATGATCCTGCAGTGTGCTGTCCTTTGTTCATCGGCAAACAAATTACCAGACGAGATGTACGTAGCATAAGTGATTATAGTACTTGTTGGTCTTTCCCGTATAAATGTCCATCTCCGCCTCTCGCCAAGAGATTCATGACGATGATGTCTTCATTGCCTCTTTCTTGTGA
Organism: Combretum micranthum; assembly: GCA_024138025.1. Lineage (NCBI taxonomy): Eukaryota > Viridiplantae > Streptophyta > Magnoliopsida > Myrtales > Combretaceae > Combretum > Combretum micranthum. The sequence goes on along the minus strand of JAMXBD010001751.1, from coordinate 23,592 downwards.
AAGAAAAAAAGGAGTTGCATTATCAGAGAACGTAATATGATCTTTGCCAATTTATATTTGCCGATCGGATTAGCAATTGGCAATTTGCTGTCCAAATCTTGTAAAAGATCTTCGCAGGATCTCAGTAATAGGAAATTGATGTGTGTAAATGTTGCTTGCTTGTTGACTATTTTGTTTTTGGAAAAGCGAAAAAGACCATTCAAACTCTTGAAATCACAGTCCGACTCATTGTATCCATTAGATTGCTTCTTTAGTATATGTATTTTTCTCAAAACTGGACTTTTGCCTGCACTGAGACCGAATAATTAAGAAAAGGCCTAGCAATGTTGCCTGGTGGAAGTTTAAAATAGCGTCAAATTAATTGAAGGTAACATTATGCGTAAAATAACTAAAATGATATAGACTTATTATCTTATATTCATATTAATTTCTCCCTTACTAGTCAATGTCAGGTTGACTTTCTTGTTACTCAAAGAAATCGAAGTAGTCCAACTACATAGGCTAGTAACTACGTACAAATAGTTAGAGATTCAATAGAAAGAGTTGATGCATTTGATAGTGTAACAACTTGTACAACTACCATAACTGAATATGCTAGTTTACAAATACAAAATTGAAAAAAAAAAAAAAAAGAAAGAAAGAAAGAAAAACTTCATTAGAAGCTACACCCCATTGTGATTTTAGAGAGTGGTGTCTTGAAGTGGCTTATCAATTTGTTCAGTTACATAGCTATAAGATGCAAACAATCATGTTAGAACTGAAACACTAGAAAATTAGGGTTTGAAGGGGAAAACATCCAAGTTCGAAAGACTAATTTGGAGAAACGAAGTGATGAGAGAGAGAATAAAAAAACTTAAACACCAAGCATTAGACAACATCGCATGTTTAAGTAGTTAGCAAATAGTTGGATTAGTGTCACGCCCCAAGGATATCCTGGTAGTAACACATATATTGTGATAAGGTCTGATGATTTAGATAGTATCACATACACATGTTATTGCTAGATTTATCTTGGAAAATGACATAGGTTTAACAAAATAGGGCCTTTTCAGTTGCTTGATAAGAATGATGAATACGAATAAAAATACATCACCATAAATAGATCTTTCTAACTATTGTCTAAATAATAAAATATTACAGACCACGATATATAACTAAAGTTCTCAAACGTTAAAAATAACATTCTAATATCATCTGGTACATATAACTAGGCAATATTATCTAACCTATCCCAAGAATTCTTCCAGCTGTAGAAACTTACTGATGCTAAGCTCCTGAAAGCAACAAACCAAGGTCGAAGAGTCAACATGTAAGGATTGTAGGAGCGTGAGTATAAACCACGAGCTCAGTGAATAACTAGAACATATCACACAACAAGCAAGTTATTATCAAACATATGTAATTTAGCATTCAAGCATATGACAATTACAAGCTTGGACAATTTGGAATCCAAACAGGATGAAGATTTACGCCCTCTCATCGGGGTTAAAGGAAATCCGATCTATTGTCCACCTACCCAGAAGAAACTAAGTACATAGGAAAGCCACAATCCTCACAGTAGTTATCTCTTTATGTTAATTTTGTCTTAAGCACTCATTTCCTATTTTAAGCCTTAGAAACTCCATTAAGTGTTGGACATTTCACAACGATACCATGGACGACGTCTTTCATTACTGTTAGTTCCCATGGAACTGATAGAACAAGGATAATCTTATGTAGAACTAATAGCCTCTTACTTGAAAAAACTAAGCATTACCAGGGAACTGAAATTCTAACATGTAGTAGGCCATCACATATTCATAATGCAGTATATGTAATTTATACAATGCATGTTTATTTTATTTATGAATACCAATAATTTTTAGTCAGGTTAAAAGTGCTCAAACTTCATTTAGACAATCAACATGCTATACATACATCAAATTCACAAGCATTCTATTATCACTTTTATTTAGTATTGTTTAGCAACCAAGTAATTCAAACAGCAAGCAATGGCCTTAACCCTAAATACAACACGAGTTCATTATTATTATTATTATTATTATTATTATTATTATTATTATTATTGTTTTATAATAAAGTTAAACTACAAACACAAACAATGTAATAAGTTTAAGTTACTCACCTGTTTATACTGTTTAATCGTAGTAATAGACTGGAAAGTCCTCAATAGTGTCAAAATTACCTATTGAGATGAAAATATTCACCAATAATACTTATAAATAGAATATTATATTCCTATGAGTGCATAAGTGTCCTATGTTGATATTTGATATAATTCCTATTGCCTATATTAGTTTCTTAAGGTATTGATTATACAGAAAAAGGGTACTTATCATTTAATATTTATTTTCATCGAATTTCTTTTGATTTAAATTATCATTTATTCTTACATCTAAGATGAACTTAATTAAATTTTTCTATTAATTTTCTATTCAAGTCTTACATTGTTTAATGTCCTTGTTAGTAATAGTCTTTTATTTATTTTACTTTGCCTGTCAACCTTAGTTACTCTCTTTAATTATAATTTGTATTATTTAGAGGATCTTATTGCACTATCTAATCTTTTATCCATTTCCTTAGCCCATTCACAACTTGTGAAATTATCAACATGTGGTAACTTCTAAGAATTGTTTCGTATTATTTTTCTTGTGATGTAGAACTCCTAATCATGCTTTTAAGGCTTGTTTTATCAAGTTTTATGTTCATATTAGGTTCTAGGGGCATTAAACATAAATTTAAGCTAGTTTAGTTGAAATTTAAGCATGGTTTTGGCTCCTTCATTCCTAGATCCGAATTTTCTAAACTTTAGTTTATAAAGTTTCTAAGTTGATGTTTCCTTAGCCATCAACATCTAAGCATTTCTAATACAACAATAATTCATCTAGTTGAATTCCTCAATGGAATAACTACTTTTCCCAAACACATAACCTTCTCTAATACTACTCATTTCAACCTAATATCTACACATAAAAGTAATAAGAATTTAATGTTAGGTTAGGAGTTATCTTGGTCTGATGTGGAAAAGGATACCCAATTCCTTTCCTTGACAAGAACCAAACCTATATCAAAGGTTGGATAATGAGTTTTAGCTAGATTAGAATTTAACTAAGATTTCTTATCTTGTTGAGCTTGAATTTCAGCTTGGTTTATGATAAAACCAAGGGCTATTTGGTTTGGCTTTTGATGTTGTTTGAAGGAGGGAATTGGTGTTTTTGATGTGTTTGATACTTAGATAAAATATAGGGAGCAATCAGAGGTCATGCTCTATTTTAGAACTCCTTGAGAGCTGTCCATGTGAAGGAATGTTAGAGGTTTGGGAGGGTTGTTCGCAACTCCACTGTAGCTAAATTTTTGGATTAGGTTTTGTGAGAGTTATTAGTTGATTTTGTAGCCAAGTTACTTCTATATATATGTATTAAGATTGGGCTAAAGTTAGGAGGCTAGAGAAGGTGTTTTGGGCTTGGAAATATGCATGTTTGCAGCTGGGATTTTTTATAGAAAATCAGCTGTGTTGGAGGACGATTTTTGAAGTGATTTTGGACAGATTTTTTGTGACTTTTTGGAGTGCATTTATTATGCTTGTTTGCTAGTTAATAAGGTCATTTATAAGTGTAAATTTAAGGCTCAAGTTGCATAAAAATCGGGTCGAATTTGAGGTTGAAATTTTGAAATTCTGCTGTAGTTTTTCATGGATTTTTGGACTGATTTCTTCATCTAATTTTTAACTAATTGTTGGTGCTTGAAGTATCCATTTAGAGGCCTCCAATTGGTGCTTATTTGGTTAAAAAAAGTCAACTCAACTAAGCCTACAATTTTTGTCCAAATCAGAGCTGGATTTGCATGTATGGAGCTGCTTCCACGGAAATTTCATGCCCAATTTGCAACTATTACACAATTTGTTCTTGGCTAGAATAATGAAGATCAAATGTGTAGTTTATTGATTGGTTGGAGGGTCATTTTCTTGTTGAATTTTGTATTCTAAAGTTACTTAATTGTTGGATGTAAATTGAATGCTGCAGCCGTGATTTCCATTTCCAACACCGAGTTTCATTTTTTTTTTTGTTTGTTTAATTTGTTTAATTATTTACTTCATGTAATTAACTAAAATATTTTTAAAAATATCAATTTATATGCGTATGTTTATAACAGTTAGGTAAGTGTTTTATCTTAAGAAAATTATCTAAGTTTCTGCAAAATCTTTAGATTGTTTACATATTTAAATTTTTAGTTTAAAGTTTACATGATTAATTATTTTTAGTATTTTAAATTACACAATTAAATTTTACAAGTCCAATAGATCAAATTAGGGTTTAAGTATTAATGAATTCAGAATTCCTTAACAAGTATAACAGTGGGTTTTGAAATTTTTATTTGAGATCTAGAATTGTAATTATTGATCTGTATTAGTATTTACTGCGTATTTATAATCCTAGTAGTTCATCTTTGAATTATTTTTTTATACCAATAAGTTCTTTTAATAGATTATATTTTATCGGGTTTGAAATCTAGGGCTACTTCTAATTATATCTTGAGTTATCAGCTCAAGATATAAAATCTTATTTTTTGGTTCTATTAAGGTCAAAGAAATTTTTATTCAGATTTTTGAACTAGGAATGAGTTCATTATTACCCATAGATCTATTTTAAGATTTTTATTGAGTTATAAGTTTACTATCTAATTCACATTTTCTATTTTATTATCGTATAATAGTGTGAAAATTCTAGGAGTTTACAATTAGACTTTTAGGTTATGCTTCATTCAATTGAATGAAATAAATTTGAAAGGAATAGTAATTCCTTTGATTTATGATTAGGGGTATTTTTTGGGAGAAAAAAGATGCTTTTCATAAGAAATAACTTTTTTTTTTTTGTGAAGAGAATAAATGAAAATTCCTTAGCTATTTCACATTTCACGGAATAGGTTTTATTGTGATCAAATTTTTACAAACTAAATGAGAGAATAAATATTAGGAAAATAAAGATAGTATATCATTTCCATTTCTATCAACCAAACACAACATTAGTTTATTGGACCTTATTATTTTCAATATAGTCACAATCGGACTGGATCGATAATGTAACAGGTCCAATCGTGAACTAGCCTTCAAGTTAGTTTGATCCTTGCCTAAGAACAGGATTTGCTAAGACTCGATACTGCACCAACAGATCGGTTGGTTCAACTGAGAAAACCGTTTACCTAGGTCCGACCGGACTGGGAATGGATAGAAAAAAAAAACCCAAAAAGAAAGAAATTCCATATTCATGTATATAAAGTATCTGTCCTTCCTTGTACACCCCTATGTCCAATGATGACACTGATATCATCTTCAGTCTTCGCTCTTCATACCATGTAGAGGTCATGATACTCATGTCGTCTCTTTCTTCTTGTTTTCCCCATCCCCATATTACCAAGATACATTTTTTGGAGAAGAGAAGCTGAAGTTTGATGTTTAGGGACCAGAGGAGGTAGCTTACTAATTCTCAAAAGGAATGAGTTTAGACATTGAGGTAGGGGTGTTCTTTACATCTTCTTTTGAAATTTTCAAAGTTTAACTTTTTTTTTTTCACTTTTTTACTCCTTTTCGAGCACATAAAAATTTTGCACATGCAGTCACATTGAAAAAGAGTCTTTAGGTTACAATTTGTGGTACAATTGATTTTTGTACCTTGTTTATTTATTTATTTTTATTTTTAGGTTTGGCCAAGCAAATAATGACTTATATGAATATTGAGCTAATGGGCAAGCAAAAAAAATAAAAATAAAAATAAAAATACTGAACTGGGCCCACAACTGATTAGATTTCATAAAGTACGATAGGATGTGAGCATTTAGGAATTATACTAGGAGCAGGACTAGCTCCTTCTAATTAGCGAATCTAATCTATTATCCTATAAAACCAATATATTTCTTTAAATAAATTTGGATTAGATTCAAGTTTTTTATTAATATAATAACTCATGGAAAACTAATAAAATTAGTTAATTATAGATTTAATTGTATAATTTATATTTATTTGTCTATCATAACTAATATAATTTATAATTTTTATTATTTATTGACCTCGGTTCAACCTCCTGTAGAACCCAGTTCGACCCCTGACCCCTTAGTATATCTAGGTCAAAGCCCGGTCTAGTTTTAATAACATTGATTATTTTACTTCTCTCGTCAAGAGTCAAACTTAACATATGTCATACACATATAAGCTACTATTATTCTATCATTGGATTCACTAACACAAGTAGTTGCTGGACATCCTATACTATAACTACTATGTATCATGGATATGAGGGTTATTACAACGAATGGAGTTTAGATGAAGTAAATCCTAGTACAATGAGTATGGCTTCCTCTTGAAGAAATATCATTGGAACATTAAGATTCATTTCGACATATCTATTCCAATTATCATCTTGAGCCAAGCATGGTAAATGGGTTGTGCTTTGCCATGCCATTTGCGTGCCAAAATTTGCTTACTTTTCGTGCCAAGTGCTTTCGCGTGCTTAGCCCATTCGTGCTCACATGCTGTACTTTGCGTGCTTTTATTTTCACATGCCTGCCTATTTATTCAAATGCCATGTTGCGTGCCGATTCGTGTACCTTTAATCGAGTCTAGTTTCATATGATTTGCTCGGTTTTTTTGTTATTTTCGATCTGTAATTTATTTTTCGATGGTTTTTGGAATTTTAATTAAAATCATTATTCATATTAGTTTTAAATAAATATAATAGATAAATTATATTATTATTTACATTGCCACTAATAAAAAAACAAAATTATTCTCATTTTAGAAAAAAAATAATGCGAATGTGATGATTAATTGTCTTAACTATCTGCATTGCTCAGGGGCTGACACGGTAGTGGTGGTGGTAGTGGAGGAAGAAGATGCTTTGGTCGATAACTTACCCATTCGAAGAACTAGTTCATCTGGATACTACAACAAAAATGGTATAAAAAACATGATTATATGTACATTTAATGTAGCCAAATATAATTTGTTACATTTTAATAAACATGGCTAATATATGACAAAAAAGGTGTGTCATGGGTTGATTTTGCCACCTTTAAAAAATAGACGTTGCCTGAAAAGCTTAAGTAATGTTCTGCACTTAAACGTGACTAATCATAAGACATAGACCTTCATTATGAAACATGGCGAATAATGCTAATTAGCCACGTTTAAGTATTAGTGTTATACTAAATTTGTGTTAGTAAACATTATCCACCAACTAAATTTGCCACAACTAAACGTAACTATTATGCTAAATTTGCAATCTGTAAACGTGACCAATCATGTAAACTAGCCACATTTAAAAGTGTCTATTCTATTAAGTTGGTTTAAGTTTGTTATGTTTAAGCATGACCAAAAGGAGAATGTACATAACTTTTCTCCATTTTTCTTTAAGTATTGCAAATTTAGAGGAAAGATGTACCACGAAGCTAGTTCTCCTTAAAACAAGAGAGAATAAACCCAAGGAAAATGTAATAAAGAAGTATGTGCCCATTGTGCAAAGCTGACATCAACATAGTACTCTCCAATTTTTCTTTAAATCATCATTGTCATACCACGTAGTAAGAGGAAGAAAACAAAATCCCCTACATTGTTGAGCTACTTACAATACAAGCAACTTCTATATTCAACCAAACTCACAAGATAATTATGACACAACTTTGCAAACCAATACATATACAAACATTGCAAGCATTATAGACCGACTACGATAGCCTAAGTGCCATTTCTTGAAGAAGTGCTTTCTTTTGTGTAGCATTTATGACACCATTAATGTCAACATTATCTACGTAATTGCATGACCAAGAGGTTCTTCTGATGCTTGCTTCAATATAAAAGCCTGCATATCCAGGGAAACGGAATGAGTTAACAACACATGATCAACATGAACATTTCAGTAATGCAGCTTGTATGCCCAATCTTAATAAATAAATTGCTACTATAATATACCCTGTTTTATTCATATATTGTCTTTGTCCACATTATATCGTAGAAATATAGATTAAAAAAAAACTACATCTTCTATTACATTTCATTTGCATCTAAAAGCATAAATTTTCAACAAATGCTCCATCTTAACAATATAAAAGGACTATACCACTCTAACAACTAACTTCATGTGAAAGTTTCTAGTTCTTGATTATTGGAAAAGTAGCCTCCCATCTGTACATTTCCACTAAATTGAGTAGTAAGACTAAAAAAAAATGACTAAAACTTCATTAACCAAAAACACGAAAAGACAAGGAGTGTAAAATTAGATATGTGAGACCATTTATCTCTTCTTAACTCCAAAAAGGGAAACATCATATGTGTCAAAGGATAAACGAATGTAACAAATCATAATAAATTATTCGGTGCCATAAATCATACATAAGTTTTGACAAACCTTCCTTGAATATGTGGCTGTTATCACTATCTATGATTAAAAAACAAAGAGAGAGAGAGAAGAGAGAGAGAGAGAGAGAGAGAGGGGTCTTCTCGAGAAAGGAATAATATCAACATGGAAGAGATTATTTGAACATGAAATATCGAAAGGGATAGACATAAGGATAAAGACCGCTTGTAATCAAGAACATAAAAAGAGAATGAACACCTCATGCAAAATGGGCGATAACAAGTTCATGTGTACAATATCTCTATATAGATTAGATATAAATGCATAACACCATTTCCTCGGGGCCCTAACTAGAGACAATTATTGAAATTGTCACTAAAGATTTTATTATCATCTACAAAGGATTCGGATTTTGAGCCACTTCGCTCATAGGAGATCTTTGAAACCACATTGCTTTTAGAAGATTTTGATGACCCCCAGCATTTGAATCTATGAAGTGTTATTATCGATTCGGACTGGCTTGCTAGTATGCTTTGTTTAGGCTAAAAAATAATTGTTAAAAACTTTCAAATCCAACCGTTGGTGGCTGTTTTGAGGGGCAACATCTAGCTTATGTTGAGAGATTATAAATTAAGTGTTTGGAGTATTTTTATGTAAGAGAGTAGAGCTTAATATGCATAGATTATGTGAAAATACTCTCTTGATTTGTATTTATATTTATTGAGTGAATAGTATCATCGTGAGATTTGTGAACTGATATCGTAAGGTACTATTCACAAATTTGTTTGTGAGTGCTTTAGTAAAGTCCTCATATGTTTAAGGCAATGGGTGAAGTCCTAAGTGTGTGTAGACATAGTTGTGAAGTCCTATTTGTGAGGCATTTGTTGTTTGAATGAATGGCATGAAACCCTCATTGAGTAAGGCATTTGTGAAATGTGGAGACTAAGAGGCAGGACGAACTTCACGTTAAATATTGGTGTGATCTTCTTCTTCTTTTATCTCTTTATTATCATTGTTGGAATTATATGAATTGAGCATAATTGGCAAGAGAGATAATAGTTGATTAAGTATGTTTAAAATCGATTTAGAAAACCACTTTGTAACTTCAACTTCCGCATGCGAATAGCAAGCCTAGTGGCGCATGGATTCTTAACATGTCCCATTGCTGTTTGTTCTCGATGTGGCAATGAAGAAGAGACAGTCCTTCATGTCTTACATGATTGTCCCTTCTCTAGAAGTATTTGGATTGGTTAAAGAGCATGGAATTAATTCTTTTCTTTAATTATGGTGTCATTCCATGGATAGCAAGTAATTTGCATGGTAATTTTGGAAGATATAGTATCTTTTATGATAATTTCCAGATTGATGAGGCTCTAATTGGTTTTACTACCAACCAAGGCGAGGAGATTATACACTCAGTGCTTGTTAAAATGCAGCAAAGGCTATATATGTTAAATTATAGAAAAAATCATAGGAACAACAATAAATTTTTATATTTCATTCATAATGATTATTTTTTTATAAAGGAGTGAAGTCAAAAGGATATTCATTAAATTTGCGGCAAAAACTCTAATGACCATTAATTTTTTAGAGTTACAAGATGCAGCGAGCGCATGTAAAATCATGTATACATCATAAATCTAAAATTAAAATTACTTTATGACCCCATCAACATGACTCCCTATGAAACATATTCCGATATGGCTACATGAACTCATCAAGAAAAACAATGTTGTAAGAATGTGTACGAGGCTGGATCTCTTGGGATAAAATATTCCTATCTCTTGGCTAGAAATCATCGCAGGCCTCCATGACAGCTGCCATCTTCATACTAATGATTTTAAGAAATTTTGACTTATGAGTGGTCTATACGTTGGCAACATTAGAACTGATGAACTTCGATGATATGAATATTTAACATAAATCCACATGTTAGCATCGGAAGGGGTTGTTGATGAGGCTATTTAATGTAAATTGTGGGGTGAATAAATTTAGATGATGCTTGTTATATCGCACAATATCTACGTCAAGGAAATTGATCGTCTTAAAATGGTAAAAGGGTTTTATAGGCATCCAAAATCCTATTGTTGAATTATCTAGTGATTTTAAGTAGGATAGTAACTTTTTTGTGCAGCAAATGGACCCATTTTTTCTTACTAAAATACTATTATATGTAATCAGTAATTAAGATTATATATAAAAAAGATAATATCATAATGATATCACCTAATATTTGAAGAATTCTTGTAATATAAACCATTAATATTATAAATTAAGAAAAATCAAAAGATCTAAAATTAACAGGATCCTAATCCGCTTGCACGTCCATAGAGGGGGCGAAAAAAAAAAATGTTTCTCTTGTACTTCTCCATTGTGTGGGCCCTTCTCTTTGTTGTCGTCTTGTTATTCCCTATTGGCTATTGCCAGCCCCGTAAGATGCAATCGAGTGACATCAGATACGATGTGGTCTCATAATTTCGAGGGAGTACCTTCATATAAACGATACTTAATGGCAAATATAAATATTTGTTTGTATTAATGTCTTATTTGTATTTAATTTATTTGATTTATTTATATGTAAATTATGTTTTATTTATATTTATTTTATGATAAATATATATTTAAAAATAAAAAAAAATAAGATAACAAAACAATCAGAGCCAAACTAAACAAACGGTCCTAAATTATTCATTATTCTTGGTTAATTCCTAGTGATAAGTCCTAATGCAGTTACGACATATATGATAGATAAATACAACTAATAATTCTCAGTTCTTACATCGAGTGCTTGGGGGGAGATTTCCAATAGAACAATCCTTTTTATAAAGTCAACAAACACTTGGAACCAGGAAAGAATGACACATAACACAGGACACGCATAATGGCAAAATTTGATAGAGATAACGTTATCACAATTGTAACTGGAGTACTAATCGTCACTTGCAAAGTTGTCATCGGTGATAATCCGGATACGACCTTCATCGAAGCAATTTGCAGTGTGATCCAGTATGAATCGCATGATCCATTTGAGGAGGGGCTAAAACTTGTCCTCGACAATTTAGTGGACCCGACTCCACAGCTAAATTTTAACTGTTACACCAGGTCTCCGTCTCACAGGGGACAAGCATTCGGGCATGGAGTTTGCAACGGGAAGCTCACACAGGATGGCTGTCACGCATGTTTAATGGATGCAAGAAGTCAGATAATGAGTGATTGTCCAAAAAGAATGGGAGCTCAGCTTCAGCTAAAGGATTGTAGTATTAGGTACGAAGTTTATGAATTCCGTGAATAGGTTCATGTATCCGTGCTATTGTCATACAGGCGGATGATGATAATGTAAAGACCCGATATACTAAATTCTCAAATTAAACACACCAAGTCTCCAACCACGTATAACTCTTACGAATTATATGTAAGGTTATCTTAAAAGAAGATGTTTATGTTGAACATTGCTATCCGATTTTATATTATGAAATCGTTTAGTTAGATTTTCAGATAACTGGATTTAGCAGCGGAAAAATAAACTTTAATAAAAACGTTTCTACATAAAAGCATTTCAAACTTCCACTATTATAAGTGGAAAAACTTTCACTTTGATAAATATTTACAAAAGCTTATTTACAAAACTTGGGCACTAACAAGCCCTTAAATGAAAATACAAATTTATAAATGAATCCAGTCTCTATAAAACAAACAAAAGGAGAAACAAAATAACTAAACTACTCAACGCTCCTAACTCATATCACTCATCCACAATCCTTCCCGAGTCAACAGAAGCACCCAAAAACCCGAGACAACATTATCATATCATCATCTCATCATCCATGATTACCAACATCAACAAGAACTCATCATCATCAACTTCATCAACATCATCTTTATCAACAACAAAACCTATAAAAAGAATAAAAACAACAAGAATGAGCCGAAGTCCAGTATACAGCAACACAATCACACACGGAGTGACACACAAGTTATTATCTTTCTTTAAAGTAAACAAATCAACACGGGAGTATTCAAACTCCGAGCATCAAGGATCTAGTATCATGTCCGCCTCCCTGAGTGGCCCTTACTATTCATATAGACTAGGCAGCCCCACCTTCCGGCGTAGCCCGTAATACTAGGGGATCCTGAGTAACGCATCACGACGCTCAGGGGCTTGATATAAGTAGCTCGGATACTTATATCTCCTAGATAAATCTATCTAATAACGAAAAAAGTATCATGCCCCCAATCTGAGCAAGGTCCCGCTCTCCGAACCAGATTCAACGGCGTAAAAGACAATCAACACTCATCAATTATTAAGTTGAGTTTAAGTTCTTAATTCATTTTAGATGCCTATCCTAACATCCAACACGCAAGTTACTGCGTACCTTATATACGAAATCCAAATAGAGTCTCAAAAGGAATTCCAGAAGATAAATCAGATATCCACTTCTGTTAAGGAAAAAGCTCGTATAAGAAACTAAACTAAACTAATCATCCACTCCATCAATGTCATATAAGAACTTAAGCTATTTATCCATTTATCTCAAACTCATTTTATTAAATGCTATTTGATCAAACACTAATGTGGAACCCCACTATGGCTGCGAATATCGTCTCGCCAAAATATGGACAGTTCTCTTTTGTCTGTCAAACTAATTCTTTTCACTTTAATTATAGTTTCTTATCACAAAACATAGCATATACATAAAGCATTCATACATAAAAGCATTCATATTCAAAGCAAATAAACATTTGAAACAAATTATTGCTCATGTTATTCAAAGATCATCCTAATTCATTCATCTAAGCTAATTATTAGCTATTAACCCATTTCAGCTTAACCTTAGCCAAATTGTTCAGAGTTAGTCATTTAATCTAAAACTAGTTCAAGTTGAATAACCTAAGTAATCTAACTCCTTTTAGCTAATTCAAGCTCATTTAGTCAAGTTGAACTTAGATTCATTACTAATTCATTATACATGTAGGATCTATGTCAACTTGAACTCACCTTAACTTAAACTTAGCTAAATTAATTAACCTTAATCATTTAGTTCAAAAACTAAGTCAAAGATGGTTAAACTAACTCAATCTAATTCATTTTAACTCATTCAAGTCTATTTAATCAAGTTGAACTTAAGTTTGTTAACTAAGTTCATTTAAGTTCAATAGCTAATCATAAGAGCAAATAATAAACAAGGTAAAACAATTGAAGAAAAACACCACTTAAAACATACTAAATCTTAAACTGAAAGAAATTCAAATAAAATTTATATAAATACATAACTCATCATTTATATACTTACAAAAATCATTTAATTTCACTAAGTGGTTACAAGATCATAAAACAAGCAATGAAAATCATATATACAACATAACTACTTTTAGTTTAATATTCATGGAAATTCAATTATTTGATGAATCTAAAAATATACTTAAATCATGCTTCATTATATCCCTTAATCATCATTACACATCAACTATCCTTAATATATCTCATTTTAGCTTAAAAAGATCCATTTACACTTTACAATAAACATTTAGAAATTAAAAACAAGTTTTAATTTTATTTAGGAAAACACAATAGCCAGAAAGAATCAAAATTTAAGCATCGATACGTTTCGAATTTGTAAAAACTCAAAACATAAAAGTTGTAGATCTCTTTTTAAGCTTTTTATAGAAACTTGAATCACCTCAATCGGAGGTCGTATGAAAAAGTTATGTCCAAAATATGATCAAACTGTGAAATAGGGCAATTGAGTAAAACGAACACCAGCACTTCTACATCAGTGGCGTAAATTTCAAAGCCAACAGCGTAGAGGTTCAATACTGGCAGCATTGGAGGCAGCTGTAAGAAATTGCATTCTGTTCCCTTCAACACCGCCTCAAAGCCGGCCGCGTAGAAACTTCAGGAGGCGGGGTTGACGATAAAACAAGTTTGCGAAAACACGTTTTTTACATTTTCCTTTTATCAAAACTTCTTCAAATCATTTACTAAGCTTCCTGTATCAATTCTAACATCAAATAAACTCTAATAACAACTCCTAACACTGCAATCTTCCTCCAACAACTTCAAACAGTCAAACCATCACTACTACTATTCATCATCTTCTTCCTCCTTCATAATCCTCAACTTCCATCAACCATTAAACCAACAAATACAAATGTAAACAACACTTCCAACTCAATCCAACATCAATTCATCAATTAGACAAGCAAACAACAAATAAAACAAATATGAATTGAATTAAAAAACTTAACTTTTTGGCTAAATCATGCAACTTCTTGTATTTCTAGCTTTGATTTCCTTCTTCTATTCTCATATTCTACTTGATTCCTCCTTTTCTCTTATTGAAATTGAGATTTATGTGTTTAATTTTGAAAGAGAAAGAAGAAGAAGAAAGAAAAAGGAAACGTAAATGAATGGGAAAAGTAAAAGGCAGCAAAAGGAAAGAAAAGAAAAGGAAAGGATAAAACTAAATTTATATATTTTAGAAATAGGGTATAGGTTTAGAACTATTAGATCAATATCTATAGTTCCAGAAGTATTTAAAAGATGATTTCTAAACCGATAGATTATAAATTAAGATCTTAAAATAAGAACTTAATTTAGGAATTTAATTTGGATACAAAGATATTTAATTTGAGTTCGGGTTTAAGAACTGATATTTTTATTCAAGCAAATGAACTCAAATTTTACTAAGATTTAGGAATTAGTGTTTAGGCTAAGAATCAAGAGTCTAGGAATCCTCTAAACATTTTTAGAACATGTTTAGAGATTTTAGGAATTTTAAATCTCAAAACCAACTTAATTATTAGCTAATTAAATTAAGCCAACTTGTTTAATTAAATCTTATAATTCATTTGATTCATTAAATCTATCTAAACTCAATTTCTAATCTCGGTGAAGATTTGGGGTATTTCAGATAACTTCTTGACTAATTTTTTCCAAGATTCTTTCTTCAATGTATCATATGATAAATTATTTATGATATCTTCTTCAAAAAGTATTGAAACGATAGAACCATTTTAAATTAATATCAAATAGTATGGTAGTGTATATCCTCTCTTAAAGTTTTAGACCCATACCTTATTAGCTTAATCATCATTATTTAAATATGTTCTTTTAATCTCAGCCCCGCAACTCTCAATCCAGCGTAAGCTATATTAATTAGTTTGAATTCCAAATCATGTAATTATTAAAATTGCAAGTTTACCCTACAATTTAATAAGTTTATGATTTAATAATTTTTTTTAATTAAATAGATGTAAAATTATTTAGATATGAATTTTATGTGAAATTATAAATTTAAAAAATATATATATATAAATTCATAAATTCATGATTTTTTTTATTTTACATTCTTTTAAAATTCCATGAAATAGTGAAATAAAAAGTTTCAACAACCATGTTCCGATCACATATCTTTATTTTTGTACTTGTCGGGAAGTGTCTTATAATTTGCTTTTATATGTAGGCCCATTTCAAATCCCATGCTATGTTGTAACATATTTTGGATGCCACTGGTTGATCTATCATGTCAATGATTCTCAACTAGCTAGCTCTTTAAAGGAGTTTGCTAGATGTTCTTTTCCTTGGCGTGTGTGTGTGTGTTTTTTCCTTTTCTTTTTCATTTATACTCAAAAGGAAAAAATAAAAAAAAATTATCCATTTTAAGTGGATGAGTCATCAAATTTTTGGAGTATATAGGAAAGCCAAGCCTTATTTGGATCCTATTTTTTGGGACGTATATTTGCTGTTCCTTGGCTCTGTGTTCCATGTCTGTCCCAGCCATTTAGCTTTCTTCACATGTCTCACGCTTTTAGATGGACTAAAATTATTCATGAAATATGACTTCATTTATTTCATGTATTATTACACTTTTTAGAATATTTTGTACAAAATAACGAGATGACTTCATTAATCAATACATTAACTAATACAGTGCAATAATAATAAAAGTTACTTCTTATCTTATACGACAATTATCAATAATATTTTCACTATTTTAATTTTTCATGGAATGGGACGTAATTAAAAAAAAAAAAAGAAGAAGTAAAGATTCCATGTTGCAAAATACAATCACATTAGTATATAATGTAAATATTTGGCCACAAGGATAAATAACACATCCAAGATCACAAGTAACATTTTTCTCAATGACTTTTCTTAATTAAAAAAAAGTATCAATAATTTTTTAGTGTATTTTAATTTTTCATGATTAATAATAATAATAATTTTTTTCTGCATTTCAAGATTCAATGAGTGAGAAGTAGCAACCAATATTCTCAATTGTAAGACAATCGGATGATAATGTTTTGAGACCATGACTTTTTCTTTTTTTCAATTTCTTC
Source organism: Combretum micranthum (assembly GCA_024138025.1). NCBI lineage: Eukaryota > Viridiplantae > Streptophyta > Magnoliopsida > Myrtales > Combretaceae > Combretum > Combretum micranthum. The sequence continues at coordinate 6,907 of JAMXBD010001751.1, read as the reverse complement.
TTTAGATATTAGTATATCTCTTATTAGGATGAATATAATATTCAAAGACCTAACTTTTACTCTTCTTCGCTATCTTTTAAGTAGGGGTGGGCACGAATCAGTTTGGTTCGATTTTTCCTAAAACCAAACTAAACCATAATTTACGGTTTGATTTTTTTTTTTCATTCCAAACCAAATCATTAATTAACGGTTTGGTTCGGATTATAAATTTTTTAAACCATTAATTAACGGTTTGGTTTGGTTTGAATTACGGTTTAAATCAAAATTCTAACTAAAAATTTTTCTTGTTCTAGTTTTTTCACCTTTTTGTAGATTTTTAAATATTTATATCATTTTACAAAGTTGATATCATAAACCACGACAAAATACTTTATAAATTCATCATACTTTTAATCTATAGTTCTATAAAATCAATTATCCATCAACAAAATACATTCACTAACCAATACATAGTAAGCCATAATTTATGATTTTTAATATAACCATCATGTCAATTATCTACCAATAATTTAGTTAAAATAAAAAATCATCTATTAACAAAATTCATCAATGAATAAAATGACCAGTTGATAAAATATATTAAATAATTAATACAAAATGAAAGTTTATAACTGAATAAATAAATTCATACTTTACAAAGTTAAAAGCTATTAAAATAAAAAACAATAGTTCATCATCAACAAAAATTACATATCATGAGCTTAAAAAAAATTTTTAAAAAGAAGAAGTTGATTTTAATTAATATTCACCAAATAATAAATATCAAATGAAATCATATAAATATATAATAAAATATTATTATGTTTTTCTAAAACGGTTTGATTCGGTTTTACGGATTGGTTTGGTTTACCTTCCAAACCAAACCATAAATTTACGGATTGGTTCGGATTTAAAAATTTTCAAACCAAACCATGAAAAAAAAACCATATTTTCGGTTTGGATTGGTTCGGTTACGGATTGGTTTGGTTCGATCGGTTTTTTTGCCCATCCCTATCATTGAGTATTAGACCAAAAATAACTTTCTTACTTTAATGACATTTTTTACTAGGAGGTTTGTTAGACTTCATAATATAGTAATAACATTCTTATTTCATTCATTATAAAACAACTCTTTCAAATTATATTTAGTCTCAATTTATTATCATTACGTTTTAGTCATTTTTATACTCAAACTAATTTTGTTGGTTAAATATATAATATTTCTACGTATATAAAGTTATAAATACATATAATAATTGCATATGTATATAAATCATATTGTCATTGTTTTATATATTCATATACATATATTTATGTATAACAATAGAAAGATCATATATTTGCAATATATACTTTATATATCAAATACGCAATATGATATATATAATTCATACATTATATATAAATATATATTTATAGATAACAATTTTTACTTTATATATTTGTAATATAAGTCATTAATAATTAATGCATCGTACACTCTTGAGGCCATTCAATGCTAGTAGAATTTGTAGTTTATTAACTGGACGAGAACAAAATTATAGTAATCTATAAGAGAATTCCTTGACATGTAAAGCAACAACATCACCTCAATTATTAAAAATCTTATATCAAATATAAATCATTTGATATAATCCCTATGATAAATAGAGTATGGCCAATAATGATAAATGAAGACATTTGAATATCTAATAAAATGAAATGGGTCTTTTGGCATGATGAATCTCATTATATTTTATTTTTTTTTCAATTAATGTAACAAATACTAAGTTAAAAAAAAAAAGAAAAGAATTGAATATTTAAAGGATGTTTATCAAGATATATTTACCTAATTATTCTGCTTTTTCAGAGCAAATTTGTTATATATTATTTATTCTTCTGGCCTAATATTTATATTATTTACTGATGTAATTGTATCTTGCAAGATGAATTTTTCTTTTTTAATTACGCCCTGCTCCATTCAAAAACTAAAATATTGAAAATAATATTTAAGTTAGTAGTATTTTGTATAATTATCACATAAGATAAGAAGTAACTTTTATTATTATTGTACTATTAGCTAATGAAGTTGTCTCGTTATATTATCCAAAATATTTTGAAAAGAGAAATAATACATGAATAAATGAAGTCATATTTATCATAGGGAAATAAAAAGATTAAAAAATAATAACTGTCATGAATAATTTTAGTCCCATCTAAAAGCGTAAAACACGTGGAGAAAGCTAAATGGCTCGGACAGAGGCAAAGGGACAGCAAATTTAGGTCCCTTTTATTTATTTATTTTTTTTTGGGTTTCTTCAAATCTAAACATTCTATATAAAAGATTCACGAGAAATATTCATTATTGGAAGTGCTACTACAACACCACAATTCACGTGATGTGAATCCTTCCTCTAAATAGACGTCTTTATCTGCGACTTTTAATAATGGTCAGTGGTCATAATATCAAGAAGTAGAGCCACAACACGACCAACCATCAATATGGGACAGTCTTTTGCATGGGTGTACGAGGTAGCATGTATGCCTTTCAATAATGTATGATCATAATTTTTAGTTTGCGAGCTGGATTGCCCTAAATTTGGTGAAATACATTATTTTTATTACTTGGTTAAAATATATTTATACTTACCTACCACTCGTGAAAAGGATACCCGGTGTATTAAGCTCATTAAATCTTTTTTCATGCGAAGTGTATTAGCTTTTCAATCAGTAAAGTGTTTTACTATAAAAAAAAAAAGGAAAAAAGAAAAAATAGTCAAATGACGATTGAAACCGTCAGTATTAGAACGAGTTAATCAAATGACATATATAAATAGTTAGACTTAGGTCAGAATTCTGCTGATTGGATAACTTTCAAACCTAAAATACACAAGTTATTAATGTGCAAATGAAATATAAACTAATTAGCAAGTAAAGTAAAAGTAAAGGTTAAATTGCAAGTACAGGAAAAGGCTAGTTTTCAAGTAAATTAGTGTCACTCTGCTTCATGACTTCAGAGAACAAACAAATAAATAGGAGTTTGAATGATGAAAGTAAAGGAGGAAGAACGAAAATTCTGATAGTAAGGTTCAATATCTTCCATTTAGTCATCCTCTACACGCCACCACTTAATTATTATTACCACTTTCTATTATATTTCATAATGCTTCGTCCACAATTGTAAAACGCCATTTGGATGGAAAATAGATTTTGAGGTCGCCATATATAGAGCACTTACATGATAATTAGCCGCCCAAATGACTGTATTTTCAATTTTTTGCAATTTAGTGATCCATCACTAGATTTTGGTAAATTAGTGTTTATGTTTTTAAAGTATATGCGAATGTTAAGTAATATTTGGTGGATATCTATTTTAATAACTAGATAATAATAGGTAAGTGGCTAAAAATTGTCAAAATTTGAAAACGTGGTCCTAAATTGTCAAAAATTAAAAGTACATATATTTGGTTTGCAATGTTATTAAAATAAACATATGTCAAATATTTTTTAACAAAGATATTGAATCATACATATTTTGAAAGTACGAGCACTAATTTGCCAAAATATAAAGATAAATCACTAAATTACCAAAAGTTCAAAATATAAGCATAGTGCCTACCATTCTCCCGAAAATTTACTATACACGACAGTTTGTAATCGATGAATACACAAACAATATTGCAAATTGGTAAAAAAAAAAAAAATCACAAGGACAAACGACAAAACATGAGAAAATAAAGGAAACAAGGAAAAAACCTTATAGAAGGAGAAGATAACAGAAGAAAAAGGAAAGAAAACACGGAGAACGTGGAAAAGGAAAACACAAGTTGGGGGGAGGGGGGGGGGGGGGGGGGGGTTGTTACTTTAGCAACACTCTTTAATACTGTATCAGTAGGTACTATAGCACTTTTTTTTTTAACTGTAGCACTGTAGCAGCACTACACTCTGCAAAATTTTTCTATAAAAGGCAAGTGCATTCTTAGTTGAAGGCAGGTTGAGAGTTTTAGGGAAAGAGTCCTAGAGAAAGTTTTCTGAGTGTTTAATTTCTACAAAAGTGTCTTTGTAATAGCTGTGGTAAATTTTTCCAACCATTGTAACAGACCTCCGCCATATTTAATAAAGCTTTGGTAAGTTTTCCTTTATCATGTATGGCTATTTTTCTTTTTAAGGTATAAACACTACAAGAATTTTGACATATGGCAACGTCTGCAAATTTTACAAACGTTGCCTTTTCTTATTACTCTAGTCATGTTTGCTAAACGTAGGTTAATATACGCTTTTGGTCACGTTTGCGAATAAATTTTGATTATATTGAACTGTTGTTAGATTTGTAACTCTTTTTATAAAAGTAAACGTTACCAATTCATATTATCAAATAAAATAAAATTTTATTTTTTTTAAATTCACTTTGCATGTAAAAAAATAAAAGAAATTAAATTTAAAAAGAGAAAGGAGTTATTTTTTAAAAAAATTTAAATATCCACTCATAATAATTTTTTTAGTCCACTAAATATATGCTGGATTAACTGAAAAAAATGATGTAATAATAATTAATAACAATTACAACATGAAAAAAGTTTAAAAAAAATAGAGATGTATATAACAAGACACTTATATTCTCAATCTCTCTTCCCTAACATATCAAATGCCCAAAACCAATCTCTAACTCTCATTCCTTCTTTTTTCGCCTATTCATTAAAAGGAAAAAAGGGAAAAAAAAAAAAAAGCACACTCTCCGTGTTAAAATCAAAAGGAAAAATTGGGGGAACATCGGCGCCAATACTTTAACACTAACTCTCACAAATTTTCTCACACATCTAAACCCCAACAACAAAACTCTTCTAATGTTTTCTCCTAAATCCAAACCCTAATTGCATCTTATCACCAAAGGAAGAAGAGGAAGAAGAAGAAGAAGAAGAAGAAGAAGAAGAGATTACAAGCACAGGTCAGTCTCTCTCTCTCTCTCTCTCTCTCTTTGTATGTGTGTGGGGGGTGGGTTTGTGTATGATCTTATTTTTTATGGACAGCCATTAAAGGCATTGGAAAGCTTCAATTTGATTATTGTTCTTGATAGTTTGATGTATTGTTGATGGTTTGGCATGTTCAATTCGTTTCTGAAGTTTAAAGGAGAAAGGGAAAAGGTGTTTAATGGACAAAACTAGAACATTAATGTCAAACCCTTATTTCAAATGATACATTGAAATCCATACATGCAAGAGATGGGGAATGCTATGTTTGTCCATAGGTTTCATGTGGTAGCTTTGTACCATTTAGGTTCTTGTGAATCTCATGAATTAATGTTAAACCTAGATAATAAATGTTAACCTATTTTAATCGAATTGACTATAAAGCTAAAAAGTGTAATTCGACTATACCATATAGGTTCAAATCTGATCCACAATGACTGATAAAGAGCTGTTTTGGAGAGCAATACTCATGCTTTGTATAAAGAAATATCCATTTACAAGAGTCTCAAAGATTGCATTTATGTTCTTGAATGAAGGGTTGTTGCCATCAACTCCTCTTTGGGATCAATTTTTTTAAGGGACGTGAGGGGCTTTATTTAATTTAAATAATTCTCATCCATCATTCCATGCTCAATTTTTGCCAAAATCAGCATTCTACAAGAGACAAGTCGCAAGTCAGGTACGCTTTAGCTTTACCTATTTGAAGTGTGTACATACATTTTCATGGATCCTTTTTACTATCCCAGAGCCCTTTCCATGAGGTAAGTATTGTGAAGAATTTGCATTCTGATGCTAAACCAGAATAACCTTAGTCTTGATTTGCACATTTGTTGTCAAATAATGCATTGTGATTTTCTCTTTTTGATAATTCTTTTACACGGGATGACGTCCTTTATGTTATATTGCATGCCAATTGCCTTGCAAAACATGAATTAGAATTGTAACAATTAGTTTTTAAGTAGTTGTTGAATATGGGATAAACAATAGTCATACAAGGGTATTGTGGTTGGATACTATGGATCAAGTATTATTATAGTCTGTATACATGTGAAGGATGGGAAATTATTATAGTTCTTATAAGCTATGATGAAATCATAGATCCATTATAATAAAAAATATAAAAATTAATGACAAATGGGTATGGTTCTGCTTAGGCTATAGATCTTTCAATAGATTTATGATAAAGATTAGAGTTCATTGGAGAATTCAAGATTGAGGAAAATATTGAATATATTATTATGAGTAATCCTAAGAAGTTGCATTCCACCAAAGCAGTCGTTATGGCTGTTTGCATAATATTTTGATGTTAATAAATTGCACATGCAGCTACACATAGAATGTTCTATGAATATGACCTTCTAAAATAGGAAAAGAAAAACTTAAAAAAAAAAAAAAGGAAAATTGTCTTGTAGGACTACATGGTTAATATGAATTTAAGTTCGCCATGACGCATTAAAAATAAGGTAAGGTTTTATTATTGTCAGTTTTTCAATGTTGTTATCATTGTTAATATGAAAATTTTATTGCGATGAAGTTATAGAAGAGCATAGCAGAGAAATCCGAAAGATCCGAAAGCCAGTCCTGGAACTACTCAAAAGGCATATTAAAGAGTTGGGGACTTGAACCCTATTGTGTGGAAAAAGCTTTGAATATGGACTATGGAGTCCGAATTCTAAAGCCTTGCGGCAAACATTTACTCCCCTTGCCTAGAGCCAAAACTTACCATTGGCATTTCACCTCATTCCAATCATGGCCTTTTTAACCATCCTTGTTTGAAGTGGTGGAATATACATAATCTAAGAATCCCCATTGCCATAATTCACGTATTCTGTTTTACATAAAGTAAAGGACCTAATTATAAAATTATCAAACTCTATAGTTGGTCGTTTTGGTAATTTATCTTTGAATATGTTTTGTTTTCCTTCATTTATAAGTCAATGATTAAAAATTGTGCTCGTGGAGGTCAGTGTGCCGACGTTCAT